>VDFB02270651.1:126447474-126460577 GCA_007258455.2 Sequoia sempervirens | reverse complement strand
AAATTCATAATTAATTATTTACTTGGAAAAAAAAAAATATGCATCACATCCGAACATGAATCCTCTACTTATTTATAAAATGTTATTAAAAAATATTATCATTTTATTGTGGTTAGGGTGGTTAGACAGACACCTACTTCTTATTTTTTCCCTGAAATTTAAGTACTACTGCATTGAAATTTCAAATTTTCACCAAATAGATTTTTTTTTGTTTAAAATAAACCTAGTATTTTAAAAACTACATTCACTTTGCTATAGATTCTATTTCTTACATATTTTTGAAATAATATAGATAACTTATTCAAAAAATTTCGTCAAGTTGCCTAACTCTGATTTTTCTAATTTTTTTGCCACTTAAGGGCTTGTTTTTTCCATGATGATCCAACACATACCTACCAAAGCATTTTATCAAAAAATTCATTGCCTTGCTTCTATGGCTAAAATCCTAAAATAGGTGCTTTCAAACAAGCTATGGATGCTTGGAAAAAATCTATCAAAGCATAATAGTAAGCAACAAACCATGGTCTCATGGTTTTTGTCTTGAAATCCAGCTCAGATTTTATTCACTTTTTTTTTGGAATTTTAAACACATTTTTTTGGCAATTTTGCGATTTGAAACAGAAAAAATCATTGACCAAAAAGTCAATGATTTTTTCAAAAAATTGTGGAAAAAATCATCCGTCCTACAAATTTTTTAAAAATCGCGATTAATCAATTTTTTTTGCAAATTTATGCTTCTATATCACATACCTTCCTTGGACCGGTGGTGTCTTTCCTTTTTTCTTTTCATCCTTCTCATTTCCATCGGACACCAGGTCCTTCCACTCCCTCTCTGGAATCATGGGGGGATGCTCGTACTTTTTGTTCTTCTCTAAATGTGACCTATATTGGTTCCTCGCATACTTAAGATAGGTACCAGCTTTCTTAAGGACCTTGGTTCTGTTGAATGTGTTATCACTGAACAACACAACTAAATGGTTAATGAGCTCATTTTTTAAATCTTCATTTTGGGCACTCCACTGTGTACGTATGGTGGGCCCGAAGAGCTCCAATGTAATATCACTTAGATGTTTATAAAAAACACCATTTCCTACAAAATGATCATGGGATCAATAGTCTAAAAAGAGCGATCAATAAGTAAATTTCAATTAGATTATATAGAATAATAATTAAAACATTTTAAAGTACCTGGGACCTTCTCTATCTTTACGGGAAAAAAATCCTCGGTCACCACAAGTGTGACCGGAAATGTTCCTGTACTAGTAATATGGGAAGATCCAAGAAATGCTGCTAAATATCACCAGTACTAGTGGCCTCTACATCCCTAGGTACATGTCTTGACGCATGTTCTAGTATGTGTTCACTACTAGAGGGTGCATTAACGGATGCCTGCATGGTATGTGTTTCTAACATTTCAAATGATAATATAGGCACGGATGATGGGGTCAGATGATGTGATGTATGCATAGGAAGATCAGGATGGACACTTGTACCAAACCTTACTCATCGGGAAGCACTTGCAGTACCCTGATCATGGTTGGGAGCATCATGAGGAGTCAAATAACCTTGTAAAAACAACACATATTTTATTTCATGACATAAAAGAGTACAAAATATAAAACCATGAATGAACTTATGTTATAATTAAAGACCTCATGACAGCTTACTTGCAAGTTTTGTAATCTCTCAGTCAATAATTTAACCCTCTCTCTTATCTCATCTGTTTGAGGCACTATGAACATCAACTTAGTCATTTCTTCATTGCATTTTTTTTGGAGCTTCTTTATCGTATCGAAAGGGTTTGTTGAATAAGCGATGTCAACATCACAAAATATTGAGTGCACCTCACTATGGATGCTCTCCTCTACTGTTAGTGCCTTTCCCGATTAGTCGACTGCAACAAGAATATTAAAAACATTATCGAAATTAACCTAAAAGCTTATGAAAAAATATAATAATAAAACATTTTTCTCATATCTAATTTGTACAATTACAATGAGGTAAACTTGTCGGGTAGAAGCGCCTGAAGATACATTGCGATCTGTGTTCTGGGCCAGAGCCTTCTCCGTATGATCAATGTCCCCCTATGAAAACTTAAATATAAAAAAAAATTACCGAAATGAAACCAATAGACTTATGAAAAAAAATATAAGAATAAAATGGTATATTGGCTCGTCATTAATTGGAGGTTGGGTAAAATGGTACATAGTATGTACCACCCCCATACTAACTATGTTTGTAACTAAGCGATTCAAATTGTAATCGATTAGCAATGCTTCCCCTGCAGTTATTGATTTTATTGCACATATGAATACACGATTTCCCTCGGACGCCTCAAATATGCAATTGGGTTGCTTATTTGTTGACCCAGGTTGAGTACTATTTATAAACCCTACAATATTCCCTGATGCTTTTGGCCTTCCATCAATGTACATAGCCACTCCTTTATTTTGATCCTTATCTTTTAGTTGTATATAATTTGCTGACAGTGCATACCTATGCGTTTCCTTTGTGTATATCTATGCGCTGTAACATCCCTCGTTGACACAAAAATCAATGTTTATTGGAGGAAGTTCCTTGGGTACCCATTGTTTCCGTAGATGTTTGTACCTCAAGGGCACCTCGACGTTGCCTATGCTCTCATCATCATAAGAACATGACCCCCCTTCAACAAGAAAAAATTTCATGCGTTTACATAATTTTCTTCTAATCTTTTGACCTCTAGTTGATCTCCCTCTTTTAGACATACTACATGTCTCGCTTTCCTCTTCTCTTCTTGAATTTCCCTCGCTCGAGGAAGACAGATCTGAAAAATACCTATTTGGTGGTACCTGCACTCATAAGGATGTTGGATGAAGTTCTTTCATGGTGATGTGATCCCAAGGTGACATTATGATTAATCTGTCATTTCATCGCTAGAATTTCATAGGTTATAAGGTAATCAAGTCTTGATAGATTGCAAGCTATTGTTACTACCGTCCAAATGTGTGCATCACAAATCAAATCTACTTAACGTTTTAACTCCCAAATTTTGTAACAAGTGTTAAATGTGACTATGGTCCACTAGTTACACAACGAAGGCCTCAAATCTATTCTCTAATTGTAATCAAATGACTTTTGCTCTTCATTCAAGTAAATAAACTTGAAGGGAAACACCACCAAGTGGTTTATTGGACACCTACATGACTAAAAATAGCAAAAAATTTACATTTAATTTCCATATGTCTAAGTGGCTAATAAGGAGGGAGTGTGTACTAGGCTTGGTTAAGTCATCATAAGTTTACGCTTTGGTAATAAATTTTTTTTGTCATATTAAATCTTCCTATGTCTAATTACTAGGAAATTTTTGGTATGTTTTAAGGTAGGATGATTGATGAAAGAGCACAAAGACTAGCCTTTCTCCATGGTATCCAGGTACACGTAGTAGCGGTCTTCTCTTATATGGTTGGACATGATTTAAAGAACTTAGCTAGGAATTATTCATTTAACCTAAGGTTTTCTCATAATTCCATCATTGGAAAAGTATGATCAAATTCTTCTATTATGAAGAATTGGTCTATGTGCCTCTACTAATCACTATAAATGTTTGTAAGGATAAAATGACTAATTGCATCAGGTAGGAGAGAATCAACTTTGAGTTCTTCAAAGATTATATTCCTCTATTCATAAATTTTAAGGGTTGTGTGTGGGGAAGGTTATCACTACCAAGAAGGGAGGAGATCTTTCGTTGTATTCTTTTATAATTTTCATTATTCTTATTTATTTTACACCTACTTTTACAAATACACATACATATGTATTTACTGTTTTCATTTATTTCTCATGTAGTTTAATAGTTTGATCGATTTCATATTATATGTGTTGAAGACTTTAGAATTTCAATTACATTAATTTATGGATATGTTGTATCTATAACACTACAAAACCATATGCTCTTTGCATTTACACTTGCATTTAGAAATACACATTTATATACATAGATATAGATTTCTTTAATGATATGTTTCATTTATTGTTCTAGGAGATGTTGGAGTTAAAATGATACTGAGAGGGGGGGGGGGGTGAATCAATGTCTTAACAGATTTGACCAATTTTCACATATTCAAAAAAACATAGCTCAGATTTGATCTCAATATTATTTTGATTAATGCATTCATGAGTTGAATGTAATCAAATGTTCATAAAAAAAATTGAGAAAATGAATAAACCCAATAGAGAACTGAAACAACAACAACACAGAAAAATAGAGAGCACATAGAAGAACCAAGATACAAAAGATTTGCTGAGTGGAAAACCGTCCTGGGGTAGAAAAACCACTCCTAAACTGCCTTACTGGCTTAATCTTCAAAACCGGTTTTAACAATGCCTTATAGGCTAAATTTTTGAGCACTAACTCAAGGAGCACCAACCCCTCATTTAGAGACACCAATCTCAAGGAGCACCAACCCCTTACTCCAATCTCAAGTAGCACCAACCCCTTACTAAGATTACAAAATTACAATAAAAATATATCAAAGGATCACTCTATTTACAATTAATTTCATAACACTCTGCATCTAACACTCTAGGAATTCAACTCTTGTATTACAAAGTTTTCCAATACATCTCTTGATACGGTCAAAATAACTAACTCTCAGAATTACAGGCCAACAACATCTCCACTATTTTCAACATTGGTTTTTTATATATATTCCAAGTGTGTCAGTTATGAAGAGATCTTCAACAAGCGTTTTCCACCAGATTCTCAAATTATCTTATTGATTTTGGAATATAAAGCTGATTCATAATGATCTGTAGATGAGGGAAAAAATTAGAGTAACATCTATCCATAGAGATTTTAATTTATGCGTTGAATCAAGAGATTTCAAATTGCAATAGAAAGATTTTCATCATAGTCATGACAACCCACAAATAGAAAATAATATCCTTTGAAATCTCAGAGAATATTTTCCAGAGATTCGATACCAACCAAAGAAGTCGCCATGCAACTATACTTAGAAAAACACATGTCAGCCATAGAATTAGAGTTTGTTAAATGATCATTGAGTCATCCAGACAAGTATGCCAAAGGAAATTATAATGTTAATTGTTCCTTTGTCCCTGTGCATCACCATGACTTTCTGCCATCGGGGAGAAACCATATCGAAGACCTTTTATGTTTCCCCGAGATCACATTTCTGTTGTATTTATTTCAGTCGTTGAGACACAAGAGTCGGAGAGATATCATATCGAATTCATAATGTTACGCTGAGAGCCACTTTGATACACATTGTCACTATGACAATTCAGAACCTATGCCGAAGGATTTTTCCATTTCCAAGTCACCGTGACAATACAAAGTCGGTGAGATGTTATTTAGACTACCCCTTGTTTCTCTAAAACATACCGAGCTCACCCTATATCACCAAGAGAATTCACTTCTCATACCGATGGAGATCTTTATTCAATCGGTGAGACACAAGGTATTCATTAAGACTATACCCTGAAGAAAATAACTCTCACTAATGAGCCTTTGAAAGAAACCCCTTATGTGACGTCTCTGTGACTTTATGATTCTTTCGTCGATGCAACCTTCTCCCTTATGAATGTCACTATAGCATACCATCATCAAAGAGACTTCTTGTAGAATATATTGTGTCATACCGAAAGCCCTTCATTCACTCGGAGTCACTGAGACATTACAAATCTCTCACCGAAAGTCCCTCAAAAGACTTAGTCGCCAAGACTTGACGAGTTTGCTGAGACATTATATCGATAGCCATTAGTTTAACTAAAAGACCATGTGACCATTTCTGTTCACCGAGACTTCCAGAATGTCCTGCCGAAGGAAATTCTCCAACGGTGGTTGGTGTGACATTGCAATCTTGCTGTGACTTCATACTGATAGTTTTACACTATGCCAATATCCTTCCACATGCACTAGTCAGTGAGACCAAGAGGAGTTCGCTGAGATGCTAAACCGAATACTCCAAGTCTGGCTAAAGTGAATCCCATATGTGATGTCAGCGAGACAAAAACACTTCACCGAGACCTATTCCAAAAACCCTAACTCTTGCTGATATGCACTTTCTTGTGTTGGTCGCCAAGACATAAAACACTCAATGAAACATCATGCCGATAGGGATTTCTTATGCCGATGAACCACCTTATGAGTTAGTCGGTGAGACCCGACTCAATTGGTAAAACCTCCCAGCAGTGAACAATCCTCATGCCGATAGAATTTTCTACTATCACGAAGACCACAAACAATGTCATGCCAAAAGTTGTTAGAATGTTAAATTCAATCACCATAACATCATAAATGTCTTGCCGATAGGTAACTCAGACATTTTAAGGAGGATAGGTGAGATCCTTCCATTCTCACTTCAATATGAGTAAGCTCGAAAGAGAAACAACCAATACCTGTGATATGCAAGGAGAACCATCTTTCAAACTCTGTCAGTCAAAGATATAGAATTCATAACTTGAACCAAAAAACTCATCACCATGAAAATGAACCATAACAAATAACTTTCTGTAATAGCCAAGAGACATCAAAGAAGTGCCATAATAAATCATAAAGATCCAAACTGAGACTGATCAAAAAAGAGAACCAACAAACTCCCCCTTTGTCCTTGATGGAAAAACACAAATGACTCTCCCCCTTTTTGCCTCAATGACAAAGGATAGAGGAGAAGAATGTGCAATGCCAGAAAACACAACTGAGAAGCCAACCAAGTACCATAAGAACTAGCTGCAAATAGAGCAATAGTGCAACAGACATATTGTTTAATTTCACATCACCAATGCAAGATAGAGCATCATTCTGTAACATCACAACTTCACTCACTTCAAATGCATAGAAATTATCAGAGAAATCAGTAGTAATAACCTGTGCAATAGCTCCTACTTCAAAATCAGAAACTTAATAACATCATGCCGATAATCTTTCTCCAAGGCAGCATACCAATGCTCTCTCCTTTTGTTTCTACCAAAACATGAATTCATGCAGCTTTCATTTATATAACTTTCACTCACTTTCACACAAAGCACTCAATTTCAAAGTTGAAAAATAAGTCCCAGCCATTCATGATGAGGTTAATACTACCAGTCACCTTCCTTCATTGAAACACAAATAATAGAGCATATCCCATGAACATACAAAGTTCTCATGACTGTTGTAGCAACCTACTTAGATCACTGTATCATACTCAGAAGACCAAAACACTCAATTCCTTCAGAACAACTTGCAAAAGACATTGTAACTATCTTCATTTAGCACATAATCTTAACTCAACTTCTTCAAGCAACACCGAATAATATCATCACATAAATAATTCATAACATCAAACATGTTTTTCAATCACTGTTCTCCAATGATAAATCCATCGACATCCCTTCACAAACAAAGGCTTTCTTATCTTTAATATGTTGAGGAACTCACCTATATGTCTCCACACCGCTCAAAGATGTCATAAGGACATACCATTATTTCCAAAGCCCAAGCATCTGAAAAGTTCATTTAAAAAACAAAGTGCATAGTCATTTCAATTTTTTTTGAAAACTGTCAACCTTAAACCAAGCAAAAAAATTTTGTAACATCTTATACCACCAAAGGCAAATGCAAGATGTCATACCTCATTCTAGACTCCATAGGGGTAAAATATATTACATAATAGACTCCCCCTGAGTCTTTGCTTCTTCTAAAGACTTGGAAGGCAACACTTGTGCAAGGAGTGCACAAGGGGTTTTCTCATAAGCATCTTTATTGCTCTTCTTCTCATCTTGATTGCTCTTTCTTCTCTGCTCCAATGAAGATTTTTTCACTTGTTTGCTTGAAGTACCTATCTTTCTATTGAATTTTCATTGTTGTACTTTATGTCCAATGTTATTACATCTGAAACAAATGACCTTGTGATTGTTCTGAGAAATAGAGAACTTCCTACAGACTCTTCTCAAGTGACCAAAATTGTTACAGTTGTAACACACCACATCCTTATTTCTAGGGACATTAGAATGATTCTTATTTGACCATCTTATGCAATCAATTTCCTTATGACCATAGTCATTACAAACATAACAATATCCTTGGAAAGAATGATTATACTTGAAAGAATGATCATGCCAAGGATTTGAAGATCTGAAGACATTTTTCCTTTCTCTATGAATACCTTTAGATTGTCTTCTAGTGTCAATGTTATCCTTTGATGCAACAATATTATAACCAAGATCAAACTTCATTCTTAGTGTTTGCTTGGTTGTAAAATTCTTTCCATCTGAAGTAGTAAACACTATTTCATGTTTAGATTTGTCTGCAGAGCTTTGTCCAACCTCATAACAAACTCCTGTAGGATCTTTAGAATGCTTTTGCCCGCCCAATATCTCATTCAATATATTAGTACTATGATCAAATTTTTGAATTTTACTAGATTGAGCATTGATACATTCAAGCTCCATTCTTAGAGCAACTACTCCTTCTTCAAGTTTTAGACAAACAATCTTTTTAATCTCCAAATCATAACTCACAACATCTGCAATCCTCTTATATTCTTCAATTTCAATATTCTGACTTATAATCATATTGTCCTTAAGAGTTAGTTCTGTTGACAAGGAATCATTATCTGAACATTTTTTTAAAGAATCAATCTCATTTTCTAGTATATTACATAGTTCATCCTTGTCATTTAACTTGACTTCCAAACTCTCTTTTTGTTGAAGCAATCTTGTTAAGAACTGGTTTTCTTTTCTAAGCTACTTAATAGTATCTAAGGCACATAGGATTTCACCTTCCAAATCAACCTCACTTTCTGGTTCATCATATTCTAGTTCAGAGTTAACTTCATCCAAAGTTTGATCTACATCTACACAAGTTTCTTGATCATCTAAATATTCATTAAAGATCTCCCTGGACTTCTTTTCAAAATTATAAAGGTTTACACCTTCTTCACTCTCAGATGATTCACAACTTATTTCAGTATCAAAAGATATCTCCTCTTGTAACTCACTATTCTGATTCATTTTAGTCAACTTGTCCCAAACTTCCTTAGCACTACTGTAATGAATGACTTTTGTAATGAGTTTATTTGGAAAGTTATTAAGAATAGCATTTATAGCTCTGGTATTGAATTCAAGAGCTTTCATCTCCTCAAGGGTGGAAGGAGATGTTGCAGATGTAGTACAACCCTTTTCTACTACTGCCCACACTTTAGATCCTAAAGAGATTAAGTATGTTTCCATCCTATGTTTCCATATAATAAAGTTTGTTTCTTCGAACTGAGGAGTTCCAGATCTAGGATACTCTACCATTTCAGAGCTACTATTTATGAAATCTTCCTCATTATTCCTTATACTAGATTCAGGTTGAGCATGATGAACAACATTTTGTTGCGAACATATTTTTCCCTTATTCCTTCTATTCTTTCCCATATTAACCAAACTACTCCAAGACACTAGGAACAATCCTAGGTGGTTTAGACCTATCAAAGGACCCTATGCTCTGATACCAATTGTTGGAGTTAAAATGACACTGAGAGGGGGGGTGAATCAGTGTCTTAACAGATTTGACCAATTTTCACATATTCAAAAAAACATAGCTCAGATTTGATCTCAATATTATTCTGATTAATGCATTCATGAATTGAATGTAATCATTCATAAACAAAATTGAGAAAATGAATAAACCCAACAAAGAACTGAAACAACAACAAAAAAAAATAGAGAGCACACAGAAGAACCAAGATACAAAAGATTTGTCGAGTGGAAAACCCTCCTAGGGTAGAAAAACCACTCCTAAACTGCCTTACTGGCTTAATCTTCAAAACCAGTTTTAACAATGCCTTATAGGCTAAATTTCTGAGCACCAACTCAAGGAGCACCAACCCCTTACTCAGATTACAAAATTACAATAAAAATATATTAGAGGATCACTCTATTTATAATTAAGTTCATAACACTCTGCATCTAACACTCTAGGAATTCAACTCTTGTATTACAGAGTTTTCCAATACATCTCTTGATACCGCCAAAATAACTAACTCTCAAAATTATAGGCCAGCAACATCTCCACTATTTTCAACATTGATTTTTTATATATATTCCAAGTGTGTCAGTTACAAGGAGATCTTCAACAAGCATTTTTCACCAGATTCTCAAATTCTCTTACTGATTTTTGAATATAAAGCCGATTCATAATGATCTATAGATGAGGGAAAAAATCAAAGTAACATCTATCCATAGAGATTTTAATTTCTATGTTGAATCAGGAGATTTCAAATTGTAACAAAAAGATTTTCATCATAGTCATGATAGCCCACAAACATAAAATCATATCCTCTGAAATCTCAAAGAATATTTTCCAAAGATTCGATACCAACAAAGGAAGTCGCCATGCAACTATACTTAGAAAAACACATGTCGGCCACATAATCAAAGTTTGTTAAATTGTCACTGAGTCATCCAGACAAGTATACCAAAGGCAATTATAATGTTGATTGTTCCTTTGTCCCTGTGCATCGCCATGACTTTTTGTTGTCGGGGAGAAACCATATCGAAGACCTTTTATGTTTCCCCGAGATCACATTTTTGTTGTATTTGTTTCAGTCATTGAGACACAAGAGTTAGAGAGATGTCATATCAAATTCATAATGTTATGCTGAGAGCCACTTTGATACACATTGTCACTGTCACAATTCAGAACCTATGCCGAAGGATTTTTCCATTTCCAAGTCGCTATGACAATACAAAGTTGGTGAGATATTTTTTAGACTGCCCCTTGTTTTGCTGAAACATACTGAGCTCACCCTATATCGCCAAGAGAATTCACTTCTCATACCAATGGAGATCTTTATTCAATCGGCGAGACACAAGGTATTTGTTAAGACCATACCCCGAAGAAAATAACTCTCACCAATGAGACTTTGAAATAAACCCCTTATGTGACATCATTGTGACTTTATGATTCTTTCGTCGATGCAACCTTTTCCCTTATGAATGTCGCTATAGCATACCGTCATCGGGGAGACTTCTTGTAGAATATATTGTGTCATACCGAAAGCCGTTCATTCACTCAGAGTCGCTGAGACATTACAAACCTCTTGCCAAAATTTCCTCAAAAGACTTAGTCGCCAAGACTTGACGGGTTCGCTGAGACATTATATCGATAGGCATTAGCTTCACCGAAAGACCATGTGACCATTTCTATTCGCTGAGACTTCCAGAATGTCCTGCTGAAGGAAATTGTCCAACCGTGGTCAGTGTGACATTGCAATCTCACTGTGACTTCATACTGATAGTTTTACACTATGCCGATAGCCTTCCACATGCACTAGTCGGTGAGACCAAGAGGAGTTCGCTGAGATGCTAAACCAAATACTTCAAGTGTGGCCGAAGTGAATCCCATATGTGATGTCGGTGAGACAAAAACACTTCACCAAGACCTATTCTGAAAATCCTGACTCTTGTCGATATGCACTTTCTTGTGTCGGTCGCCAAGACACGAAAAGCTCAATGAAACATCATGCCGATAGGGATTTCTTACGCCGATGAACCACCTTATGAGTTAGTCGGTGAGACCCGACTCAATGGGTAAAACCTCCCAATGGTGAACAATCCTCATGCTAATAGAATTTTCTACTGTCGCCAAGACCATGAACAATGTCACACCGAAAGCTGTCAGAATGTTAAATTCAATTGCCATAACATCATAAATGTCTTGCCGATAGGCAACTCTGACATTTTAAGGAGGATCAGTGAGATCCTGCAATTCTCACTCTGATATGAGTAAGCTCGAAAGAGAAACAACCAATACATGTGATATGCAAGGAGAACCATCTTTCAAACTCTGTCAGTCAAAGATATAGAATTCATAACTTGAACCAGAAAACTCATCACCATGAAAATGAACCATAACAAATAACTTTCTATAATAGCCAAGAGACATCAAAGAAGTGCCATAATAAATCATAAAGATCCAAACTGAGACTGATCAATAAAGAGAACCAACTGAAAGGGATTTTGACATCAAGGAAAAACTATATGATCACAACTGAGATCCAATAGGAGAGCATGTAGTAATTGCATTTACATTTACATTTAAAAATACATATACATACATATATATGTGCGTGTGTGTGTGTGTGTCTGTGTGTGTATGTATATCATTTATATTCAGTGCTCAGAAACAACCCAATAGGTCTGCACATGGATAAAAATTCATAAAATTAGATCTCTCATACATGTTTTGTTGAAACCTAGGCTTGAACCTCTCATTTCACATGCTTTTCTTCATAAAAATATTGAGGACAGCAGCTATACCTTCTTTATTTCTCATCCTACGCCCTATTCATGCATCCTACAATTACACCAGTATCCATGGGGCCTCTTACACAAGCTATGTACAATAATCACAAAAAGTGTAAGAGCCAATTTATATCATGTTTGGACTACAAAACCCAAAAAAATAGGGTAACTCATATTATGATTTTTTGGTGAGCTGTATGGACAAAATCATTAGCATCAGCTCATTCTTGGAGTCTTTTGAAAGAGAAGTGAATCAGGTGGCAGTTAAGTACAATCCTTATAGTGTCAAGGTGAATGAGGAGATCAATTTTGATTGGCCAACTGATGAAGAGTACAAGGTGGTCCAATTGGCTGGTGACACATGTGCTTTCTAGCCCAATTCTTGTTTGCTCCTTTTTCTATAAGAAGGATTTTGAGGCTAGAAGTATGGATTATCAAGTTAGCTATTTTTGGTCAAGTCTAGATGAAGTTGAAGAGAAAATTGTAAAGTCTGATGGTTTTAGGGAAAAAGCAATTTAGGTTTTTAGTCATTCTATAGTAGGTTTTGAATTCATGGGGATTTGATGTTTTATGATAGTACTGGAATTTGAATTGATATGATTAATCCAAACTCATGTCTCTCCATTGTACAAGCATATCTGAATTTTGAATAAAATGATCAAGGTTTGTTTCGTTCATCTCACTGTTGTGGTGTGTATGATTCATGTTTTAGGTTTAATTCAAGGAATTAATTAAAATGCTTGAATGGGATTGTAGGTGGATATGTTCTGTATAAGCTTTTTTTTTTTTTTCTTATCTTATACCATTTTATGAGAATGGGGGTGCCA
>VDFB02270651.1:126407563-126447374 GCA_007258455.2 Sequoia sempervirens | reverse complement strand
CAATTTTATTCACATTTTTTTGTAGATTTTTAAACACATTTTTTTGGCGATTTTGCAGTTTGAAATGGAAAAAAATCATTGACCAAAAAGTCAACGATTTTTTCAAAAAATCAAGGAAAAAATCATCCAGCCTGCAGATTTTTTAAAAATCATGATTAATCGGGATTTTTTGCAGATTTATGCTTCTATATCACACATACCTTCCTTGGCCCGGTGGTGTCTTTCCTTTTTTCTTTTCATCCTTCTCATTTCCATCAGACACCAGGTCCTTCCACTCCCTCTCTGGAATCATGGGGGGATGCTCGTACTTTTTGTTCTTCTCTAAATGTGACCTATATTGGTCCCTCGCATACTTAAGATAGGTACCAGCTTTCTTAAGGACCTTGGTTCTATTGAATGTGTTATCACCGAACAACACAACTAAATGGTTAATGAGCTCATTTTTTAAATCTTCATTTTGGGCATTCCACTGTGTACGTATGGTGGGCCCGAAGAGCTCCAATGTAATATCACTTAGATGTTTATAAAAAACATCATTTCCTACAAAATGATCATGGGATCAATAGTCTAAAAAGAGGGATCAATAAGTAAATTTCAATTCAATTATATAGAATAATAATTAAAACATTTTAAAGCAAATTCTGGACCTCATCTTAATGGAAAATCCTCTACTACCCACAAAGCGTGACCGAAATGTTCCCGTACTAGTAATATGGAAAGATCCAGGAAATGCTGCTAAAACATCACCAGTACTAGTGGCCTCTGCATCCCTAGGTACATGTCCTGATGCATGTTCTGGTATGTGTTCACTGCTAGAGGGTGCATTAACAGATGCTTGCATGGTATGTGTTGCCGACATTTCAAACCACAATATAGGCATGGATGATGGGGTCAGATGATGTGATGTATGCATAGGAAGATCAGGATGGATTACCCCGTACCAACCTTACCATCGGTGAAGCACTTGCAGCATCTCCTCATCATGGTTGGGAAAGCATCATGAGGGAGTCAAATAACCTTTGTAAAAAACAACACATATTTTAGTTCATGACATAAAGAGTACAAAATATAAAACCATGAATGAACTTATGTTATAATTAAAGACCTCATGACAGCTTACTTGCAAGTTTTGTAATCTCTCAGTCAATACTTTAACCCTCTCTCTTATCTCATCTGTTTGAGGCACTATGAACATCAACTTAGTCATTTCTTCATTGCATTTTTTTTGGAGCTTCTTTATCGTATCGAAAGGGTTTGTTGAATAAGCGATGTCAACATCACAAAATATTGAGTGCACCTCACTATGGATACTCTCCTCTACTATTAGTGCCTTTCCCCGATTAGTCGACTGCAACAAGAATATTAAAAACATTATCGAAATTAACCCAAAAAGCTTATGAAAAAAACATAATAATAAAACATTTTTCTCATATCTAATTTGTACAATTACAATGAGGTAAACTTGTCGGGTAGAAGTGCCTAAAGATACATTGTGATTTGTGCTCTAGGCTAGAGCCTTCTCCGTATGATCAATGTCCCCCTATGAAAACTTAAATATAAAAAAACATTACTGAAATGAAACCAATAGACTTATGAAAAAAAATATAAGAATAAAATGTTATATTGGAGTCATTAATTGGAGGTTGGGTAAAATGGTACATAGTATGTACCACCCCCATACTAACTATGTTTGTAACTAAGCGATTCAAATTGTAATCGATTAGCAATGCTTCCCCTGCAATTATTGATTTTATTGCACATATGAATACATGATTTCCCTCGGACGCCTCAAATATGCAATTGGGTTGCTTATTTATTGAACCAGGTCGAGTACTATTTATAAACCCTACAATATTCCCTGATGCTTTTGGCCTTCCGTCAATGTACATAGCCACTCCTTTATTTTGATCCTTATCTTTTAGTTGTATATAATTTGCTGATAGTGCATACCTATGCATACTTTGTGTATATTGAACCAGTTGCATCTAATCTTTGTAACTGTAATAGGGTCCAACATACTCCATCAATTCAGTAACTTTTTCATAATAGACCTTTATGCAATTGATGAAAAATAGGCCCAAACCGTGTAATGATGATGGTGCTATGTGATGTATCCTTTCGTTGACACAAAAATTGGTGTTTATTAGAGGAAGTTCCTTGGGTACCCATTTTTTCCGTAGATGTTTGTACCTCAAGGGCACCTCGACGTTGCCTATGCTCTCATCATCATAAGAACATGTCCCCCCTTCAACAAGAAAAAATTTCATGCGTTTACATAATTTTCTTCTAATCTTTTGACGTATAGTTGATCTCCCTCTTTTAGACATACTACATGTCTCGCTTTCCTCTTCTCTTCCTGAATTTCCCTCGCTCGAGGAAGACAGATCTGAAAAAATACCTATTTGGTGGTACCTGCACTCATAAGGATGTTGGATGAAGTTCTTTCATGGTGATGTGATCCCAAGGTGACAATATGATTAATCTATCATTTCATCACTAGAATTTCATAGGTTATAAGGTAATCAAGTCTTGATAGATTGCAAGCTATTGTTACTACCGTCCAAATGTGTGCATCACAAATCAAATCTACTTAACATTTTAACTCCCAAACTTTGTAACAAGTGTTAAATGTGATTATGGTCCACTAGTTACACAACGAAGGCCTCAAATCTATTCTCTAATTGTAATCAAATGACTTTTGCTCTTCATTCAAGTAAATAAACTTGAAGGGAAACACCACCAAGTGGTTTACTGGACACCTACATGACTAAAAATAGCAAAAAATTTACATTTAATTTCCATATGTCTAAGTGGCTAATAGGGAGGGAGTGTGTACTAGGCCTGGTTAAGTCATCATAAGTTTATGCTTTGGTAAAAAAAAAAATTTGTCATATTAAATCTTCCTATGTCTAATTACTAGGAAATTTTTGGTATGTTTTAATGTAGGATGATTGATGAAAGAGCCCAAAGACTAGCCTTTCTCCATGGTATCCAGGTACATGTAGTAGTGGTCTTCTCTTATATGGTTGGACATGATTTAAAGAACTTAGCTAGGAATTATTCATTTAACCTAAGGTTTTCTCATAATTCCATCATTGGAAAAGTATGATCAAATTCTTCTATCATGAAGAATTGGTCTATATGCCTCTACTAATCACTATAAATGTTTGTAAGGATAAAATGACTAATTTCATCAAGTAGGAGAGAATCAACTTTGAGTTCTTCAAAGATTATATTCCTCTATTCATAATTTTTAAGGGTTGTGTGTGGAGAAGGTTATCACTACCAAGAAGGGAGGAGATCTTTCCTTGTATTCTTTTATAATTTTCATTATTCTTATTTATTTTACACCTACATTTACAAATACACATACATATGTTCTTACTGTTTTCATTTATTTCTCATGTAGTTTAATAGTTTGATCGATTTCATATTATATGTGTTGAAGACTTTAGAATTTCAATTACATTAATTTATGGATATGTTGTATCTATAACACTACAAAACCATATGCTCTTTGCATTTACACTTGCATTTAGAAATACACATTTATATACATAGATATAGATTTCTTTAATGATATGTTTCATTTAATGTTCTAGGAGATGTTGGAGTTAAAATGACACTGAGAGGGGGGGGGGTGAATCAATGTCTTAACAGATTTGACCAATTTTCACATATTCAAAAAAACATAGCTCAGATTTGATCTCAATATTATTTTGATTAATGCATTCATGAGTTGAATGTAATCAAATGTTCATAAACAAAATTGAGAAAAGGAATAAACCCAATAGAGAACTGAAACAACAACACAGAAAAATAGAGAGCACATAGAAGAACCAAGATACAAAAGATTTGCTGAGTGGAAAACTGTCCTGGGGTAGAAAAACCACTCCTAAACTGCCTTATTGGCTTAATCTTCAAAACCAGTTTTAACAATGCCTTATAGGCTAAATTTTTTAGCACCAAATCAAGGAGCACCAACCTCTCATTTAGAGACACCAATCTCAAGGAGCACTAACCCCTTACTCCAATCTCAAGTAGCACCAACCCCTTACTAAGATTACAAAATTACAATAAAAATATATCAGAGGATCACTCTATTTACAATTAATTTCATAACACTCTGCATCTAAGACTCTAGGAATTCAACTCTTGTATTACAAAGTTTTCCAATACATCTCTTGATAAGGTCAAAATAACTAACTCTCAGAATTATAGGCCAACAACATCTCCACTATTTTCAACATTGGTTTTTTATATATATTCCAAGTGTGTCAGTTATTAAGAGATCTTCAACAAGCATTTTCCACCAGATTCTCAAATTCTCTTACTGATTTTGGAATATAAAGCTGATTCATAATGATCTGTAGATGAGGGAAAAAATCAGAGTAACATCTATCCATAGAGATTTTAATTTATGCGCTGAATCAAGAGATTTCAAATTGCAACAGAAAGATTTTCATCATAGTCATGACAACCCACAAATAGAAAATCATATCCTTTGAATTCTCAGAGAATATTTTCCAGAGATTTGATACCAACCAAAGAAGTCTCCATGCAACTATACTTAGAAAAACACATGTCAGCCATAGAATTAGAGTTTGTTAAATGATTGTTGAGTCATCCAGACAAGTATGCCAAAGGAAATTATAATGTTGATTGTTCCTTTGTCCCTATGCATCACCATGACTTTCTGCCGTTGGGGAGAAACCATATCAAAGACCTTTTATGTTTCCCCAAGATCACATTTCTGTTGTATTTATTTCAGTCGTTGAGACACAAGAGTCGGAGAGATGTCATATCAAATTCATAATGTTACGCTGAGGGCCACTTTGATACACATTGTCGCTGTGACAATTTAGAACCTATGCCAAAGGCTTTTGCCATTTCCAAGTCACCGTGACAATACAAAGTCGGTGAGATGTTATATAGACTACCCCTTTTTTCTCTAAAACATACCGAGCTCACCCTATATCGCCAAGAGAATTCACTTCTCATACCGATGGAGATCTTTATTCAATCAGCGAGACACAAGGTATTCATTAAGACTATACCCCGAAGAAAATAACTCTCACTGATGAGCCTTTGAAAGAAACCCCTTATGTGACGTCTCTGTGACTTTATGATTCTTTTGTCGATGCAACCTTCTCCCTTATGAATGTCACTATAGCATACCGTCATCAAGGAGACTTCTTGTAGAATATATTGTGTCATACCGAAAGCCCTTCATTCACTCGGAGTCGCTGAGACATTACAAATCTCTCGCCGAAAGTCCCTCAAAAGACTTAGTCACCAAGACTTGACGGGTTTGCTGAGACATTATATCGATAGCCATTAGTTTCACTGAAAGACCACGTGACCATTTCTGTTCACCAAGACTTCCAGAATGTCCTGTCGAAGGAAATTCTCCAACAGTGGTCAGTGTGACATTGCAATCTTGCTGTGACTTCATACTGATAGTTTTACACTATGCTGATATCCTTCCACATGCACTAGTCAGTGAGACCAAGAGGAGTTCGCTGAGATGCTAAACCAAATACTCCAAGTCTGGCTAAAGTGAATCCCATATGTGATGTCAGCGAGACAAAAACACTTCATCGAGACCTATTCTGAAAACCCTAACTCTTGCTGATATGTACTTTCTTGTGTTGGTCGCCAAGACATAAAATGCTCAATGAAACATCATGCCGATAGGGATTTCTTATGCCGATGAACCACCTTATGAGTTAGTCGGTGAGACTCGACTCAATTGGTAAAACCTCCCAGCAGTGAACAATCCTCATGCCGATAGACTTTTCTACTATCACGAAGACCACGAACAATGTCATGCCGAAAGCTGTCAGAATGTTAAATTCAATCACCATAACATCATAAATGTCTTGCCGATAGGAAACTCAGACATTTTAAGGAGGATCGGTGAGATCCTGCCATTCTCACTCCGATATGAGTAAGCTCGAAAGAGAAACAACCAATACCTGTGATATGCAAGGAGAACCTATTAGAATTAGGTGTTGTACACCTTGCATAATGTTGTAATATTTTATTTATTTATTATGTGTGTGGTGCACCTAGGGGTTTTCTAGGTGAATGTGCATCACAAGGAGTTATAATGTTGGGGCCACTTTGTTGTATGTAACATTGGGACATGTAATTGTCAAATGTAATTATTTAATATTGGGGAATAATAATAAAATAATAAAGTACCCAATATTAAATGTGGGGTCACATGTTGTATGGTTTTGGGCACATGGTTTATGTAATACCACTTGGTGGTTTTGTGGGAGCTTGTTTCTATAACATCAACCACATGGGTAGTTGTTTAGGGTTGGATCAAAAGTTGGTCAAGGTTGGACAGTTTGCTGTAGGTTAGCAGGTTGAGCTTGTGCATGTGTGAGGGTTTGGAGCATGGCATGGGATGTGTGGATTCATGCTTGGTCACATGGAATGCATGGATAGCTTGTGCTTCAGAAGTGTTCATGGAGTCTCTGCAAATGTATTGTAATGGGTTTTTCATTACCGAATAATACATGGATTGTGGATGCTTTTGGAGGCTAGGTTTTTCCCTCTTGAGGGTTTTCCCATGGTATATCTTGTGTCATCTTTGATGGGTATGTTGTCTATTCTCTTGCATGTTGATGTTGAGTATTTTACTTGCATGTTTTTAGATTTGGGTTATGTGGAAATTGTCATTTCATGGCTGCATAGTTTCCTTACAAGTGGTATCAGAGCTTTGGTTATTGGATTGGATATCCCTAGGTAGCATGAGAGAATGAAAGGAAATGGCAAGATATAGGGATTTTGTAGGTGTTTTATTGCAGATCTGAGGGTTTTGGGTTTGCTGTTATGATGGGTAGTTTGCAGATTTGGGGTGTGAGAAAATTTTGCCAAAATAGGGTTCTTTGGTCATGCATTTAAATGAGGGTTTTGGGGGTGAGTTTTCATAGATGACCTCCTAAGACAAAATGGACCTCATGGTTGGATTCAGGTTGGCCGAGAGAGAAATTTTGACATATAACATGCCCTATTTTGGTTACAGAAAAAAAATACATCCCCTATTTGTCCGTACGGACGTCGATGGTATAGTCGTCTGAAAATATTAAAAATCCAAAAATAAAAAATAAAAAAAATCCAAAAATAATTTTTTTCGCCCGTCGGTGTTAAAAATCTTGCAAAAATAAACAAAAAAAAACATTAGAAAAATAAAAAATTAAAATTAAAAAAATAATAATAATAAATAAAATAAATTTATGTGGGGGGGGTCCATAAACCGCCCCACCCAATTTACTACTGGCAGGCGGTTTCTGTCGGCAGGGTACTGCCGCCCGACCGATAAGCCGCGGGCGGGTACCCTGTCCAGCAGGGTACCGGCCCGCCACAGCCCATGCGGGCTTAAACATAAATTTAATAAAATTTGAAATTTTTTCCAAAATCCGCCATTCAAAAAGGACCGCCGGATTTCAAAAGAAATTTAGCGAGATTTAATTTTTACGTCGGGTCCGTACATAGGGGAGGGGAAGTTTTTTTAAAAATGAAAAATTATATTATATTTAATGAATTTTTGGAGTCCGCCACCCTCCCATCACCGGCGCGCCACCCAAGCACCACCGGAGAGCCACCTAGAGGGCCTTTTACAGCAGTTTTTTTCAAACGTGTATAACTTTTGTCCAGGGTGTCAGATTTTTGACTTCTTATAGTCGTTGGAAAGCTGGTTCTGAGCACTACACAGTGGTATAGGATTTGTTCCATTATTTTACAGTTTTGATAGTGTTTTTCTTGGTTGAAGTCAGATATTTATTTTTAGCTTTGAGAGGGCATATTGGGTGCATACGGAGTCGGATTTTGGACTTTGAGTAGTCAACGAAAAACTTGTTCAGAGTACTTTACAGTGGATCAGGTTTGGAGATATTTTGGCATAGTTTATTTGCTATTTTCTTTATCTGAGCTGTTTATGGGTCTCTTTGACTATGGTGTTATTATGAGCTTAAGGATTGCCAGATTTTGGTGATTTGATGTTGGATTCACTGTATGCTCAGTTGTACATCTCAGATTATTATACTTTTGACATGGTTATCATCATGTATGTTGCATTGTTGTATCTACAAGTTGTGCACTGTTGTAGGCGGTCTATACTTACTTGTTGCACCTATGACTTGGATATGGGTTGTCTTTGCCCATTGATATTTTAGTGTTGATGCATGATCAGTTTTAGTGGCTTGGTTTAGTCACCTGGTTTGTTGATTTGGTTGTCATGTTGAGGAGGTGAGATGGTATTACCAGGTACAGTCATGATATGAGATCTATGTAGTTGACTATGATTATGCAGATATGTGGACACAGTTGGGTTGATTTGTTGGTATATTTGGTGGTGATCATGATGTCATGGATGTTTCTTGTGCATTAGAGACTTTGGCATGTTATGATGGGTTATGCAGGTGTATTGTTGGTGGTATTGGATTGGTTCCTGATTATGGTTTTGGCGGTGTATCTTCTTGCTTTAGAGGATGGTTATCATGTTGTCATTGAGAGCTTGGATTCACAGGTTTTGTGTGAGCTTATGACAGTGATGGTTTTGTGCATCATGGTGCCATGGGATTGCTCGGTATCACAGTTCAGTGGGAGCATTTGGCAATGATGTGGATCCATTGTTGATTATGGATGGTTGTCTTCAGCAGGTGATCTTTGGTGTCATGGAGGAGCTCTTGGATTCTGTGTGCTACAGTGAGAGTTCTTTGACATTAGGTGTTGGAGATGTGGAGGTATTATTTATGACTTGTTGGTTTTGACAGGTGATCCTTGGTTGTAGGATGGTTTTGTTATTATGTCATGGTATACTCTTGATTACTAGTTTAGAGTTGTGGCATGGTACATGTTATGATGATTTGAGCATGTGATCTTCTTTTGAGAGGATGTGAGATCATGGTGTCATGTTTATGTTCTTGATTCTACAGTTGGAGCTATGACTTTGATATTGGTTGGTTCTCTTTGTATTGAGTACATTGATCATTTGCTTGGTATTTAGCATGGATTGATCGGTTACAGGTGCTCATGGATACTTGGAGACTTAGGTCAGGCTTGGTGTTCTCTTGTGATTAGAGACATGTTGTTGATATGGTTACTCTTGATGATGTTTTAGCAGGAAGTCCGAGGGAGCCTACACCTTGGTTGGACGTGAGTTCAACATGGACTGAAGAGGAGAGTGTTCTTGGTTTAGTCATGATGACTTGGATATCCTGGAGGAGCATTCTCATTCCCCACTCTTGGTCTACTCGGCAGTTCACTTGAGAGGTATTGCCCATTATTCTTTTAGGTGCATTATGTTTATGCTTTGTCTTCTCATGGATATGGATCTTGAGCCATGGGTATTTGGTTCTGGAGGTTTCATTTGAGGAGTGTTGGCATGTTTATCTCCTTGTACATGTTGGGTTTAGGAGATGGTTTATTGGGCCGATTTCCTTGGTTTAGGAATGATTACTTTGAGTTTGATCTTCTTGTTTTGAGATGCTTACATCCATGTTAGTTACATATGTTATCTTTGATCTTGGTGATTGGATGGATGGATGTGGTTATGAATTTTATTATGGGGTGTTATGGAGGAGATCATACTTGAAATAGTTGGCATTTAGAGGTTTGTGTGTAGGAGGACATGCTACAGGTGTTTGGTTCGTAGGTTTTGCTTATCATTGTGGATGTTCCTTGGTACTACATGTTTACTTCTAGGAGATGTTGGTAGTATACTTGGTATGCCTTTGTGATGGTTCCTTTTTTGGGATGTTAACGAAGTGACGCGTTGAATGCGCTCATTCCAGGTTTGCATTCATCTTGACATTGCCCATGTAGTGGGAGCTCCTGGATGTGTATGTCACTTTTGACAGGTTTGCACATGGAGTTTGTTATTGCGGTTTATGGGTGGATATGTTGTATTGGCATGAGTTTACTATGTTATGTATACCTTGGAGGTATGGATAGTTGGATGTGTTGGCACTTGCTGTGGGTGTCATTTCAACTATGGTGATTTATTCTTGACAGCTACTGGTGCATATTGGATTCAGTGTTTGTGTTTTTGAGATATCAGGTTGAGGCAGGTTTATGCTTCTTTGTGACAGTTAGTGTGACATCTCTTTGGATGTGTTCATATCTTAGTGCAGTTGGCATGGTGGAGGATGGGAGCATTCATGGATGAGATGGTGGTCACCTTGGTTCTTGTTACAGGTATCTTGATGGAGCACATGGAGCACTTGGATTCCTGGATGGTACATGTTGCCTATGGAGTTTATTTGTTACCCCCTTATGCAATGTATACAACAAGTGGGAGATTGTTAGAATTAGGTGTTGTACACCTTGCATAATGTTTGTAATATTTTATTTATTTATTATGTGTGTGGTGCACCTAGGGGTTTTCTAGGTGAATGTGCATCACAAGGAGTTATAATGTTGGGGCCACTTTGTTGTATGTAACATTGGAACATGTAATTGTCAAATGTAATTATTTAATATTGAGGAATAATAATAAAATAATAAAGTACCCAATATTAAATGTGGGGTCACATGTTGTATGGTTTTGGGCACATGGTTTATGTAATACCACTTGGTGGTTTTGTGGGAGCTTGTTTCTATAAAAGCAACCACATGGGTAGTTGTTTAGGGTTGGATCAAAAGTTGGTCAAGGTTGGACAGTTTGTTGCAGGTTAGCAGGTTGAGCTTGTGCATGTGTGAGGGTTTGAAGCATGGCATGGGATGTGCCGATTCATGCTTGGTCACATGGAATGCATGGATAGCTTGTGCTTCAGAAGTGTTCATGGAGTCTCTGAGATGTATTGCAATGGGTTTTTCATTGCTGAATAATACATGGAGTGTGGATGCTTTTGGAGGCTGGGTTTTTCCCTCTTGAGGGTTTTCCCAGGGTATATCTTGTGTCATCTTTGATGGGTATGTTTTCTATTCTCTTGCATGTTGATGTTGAGAATTTTACTTGCATGTTTTTAGATTTGGGTTATGTGGAAATTGTCATTTCATGGCTGCATAGTTTCCTTACAAAACCATCTTTCAAACTCTATCAGTCAAAGATATAGAATTCATAACTTGAACCAAAAAACTCATCACCATGAAAATGAACCATAACAAATAACTTTCTGTAATAGCCAAGAGACATCAAAGAAGTGCCACAATAAATCATAAAGATCCAAACTGAGACTGATCAAAAAATAGAACCAACAATCTCCGCCTTTGTCCTTGATGGAAAAACACAAATGACTCTCCCCCTTTTTGCCTCAATGACAAAGGATAGAGGAGAAGAATGTGCAATGCTAGAAAACACAACTGAGAAGCCAACCAAGTACCATAAGAACTGGCTGCAAATAGAGCAATAGTGCAATAGACATATTGTTTAACTTCACATCACCAATGCAAGATAGAGCATCATTCTGTAACATTACAACTTCACTCACTTCAAATGCATAGAAATTATCAGAGAAATCAGCAGTAATAATCTGTGCAATAGCTCCCACTTCGAAATCAAAAACTTAATAACATCATTCCGATAATCTTTCTCCAAGGGAGCATACCAATGCTCTCTCCTTTTGTTTCTACCAAAACATGAATTCATGCAGCTTTCATTTATATAACTTTCACTCATTTTCACACAAAGCACTCAATTTCAAAGTTGAAAAATAAGTCCCAGCCATTCATGATGAGGTTAATACTACCGGTCACTTTCCTTCATTGAAACACAAATAATAGAGCATATCCCATGAACATACAGAGTTCTCATGACTGTTGTAGCAACCTACTTAGATCACTGTATCATACTCAGAAGACCAAAACACTCAATTCCTTCAGAACAACTTGCAAAAGACATTGTAACTATCTTCATTTAGCACATAATCTTAACTCAACTTCTTCAAGCAACACTGAATAATATCATCACATAAATAATTCATAACATCAAACATGTTTTTCAATCACTATTCTCCAATGATAAATCCATCGACATCCCTTCACAAACAAAGGCTTTCTTATCTTTAATATGTTGAGGAACTCATCTATATGTCTCCACACTGCTCAAAGATGTCATAAGGACATACCATTATTTCCAAAGCCCAAGCATCTGAAAAGTTCATTTAAAAAACAAAGTGCATAGTCATTTCATTTTTTTTTGAAAACTGTCAACCTTAAACCAAGCAAAAACATTTCGTAACATCTTATACCACCAAAAGCAAATGCAAGATGTCATACCTCATTCTAGACTCCATAGGGGTAAAATATATTACCATAATAGACTCCCCCTGAGTCTTTGCTTCTTCTAAAGACTTGGAAGGAAACACTTGTGCAAGGAGTGCACAAGGGGTTTTCTCATAAGCATCTTTATTGCTCTTCTTCTCATCTTGATTGCTCTTTCTTCTCTTCTCCAATGAAGAATTTTTCACTTGTTTGCTTGAAGTACCTATCTTTCTATTGAATCTGCATTGATGTACTTTATGTCCAATGTTATTACATCTGAAACAAATGACCTTGTGATTGTTCTGAGAAATAGAGGACTTCCTACAGACTCTTCTCAAGTGACCAAAATTGTTACAGTAGTAACACACCACATCCTTATTTCTAGGGACATTAGAATGATTCTTATTTGACCATCTTATGCAATCAATTGCCTTATGACCATAGTCATTACAAACATAACAATATCCTTGGAAAGAATGATTATACTTGAAAGAATGATCATGCCAAGGATTTGAAGATCTGAAGACATTTTTTCCTTTCTCTATGAATACCTTTAGATTGTCTTCTAGTGTCAATGTTATCCTTTGATGCAACAATACTATAACCAAGATCAACCTTCATTCTTGGTGTTTGCTTGGTTGTAAAATTCTTTCCATCTGAAGTAGTAAACACTGTTTCATGTTTAGATTTTTCTGCAGAGCTTTGTCCAACCTCATAACAAACTCCTGTAGGATCTTTAGAATGCTTTTGCCTGCCCAATATCTCATTCAATATATTAGTACTATGATCAAATTTTTGAATTTTACTAGATTGAGCATTGATACATTCAAGCTCTTTTCTTAGAGCAACTACTTCTTCAAGTTTTAGACAAACAATCTTTTTAATCTCCAAATCAGAACTCACAACATCTGCAATCCTCTTATATTCTTCAATTTCAATATTCTTACTTATAATCATATTGTCTTTAAGAGTTAGTTCTATTAACAAGGAATCATTATCTGAACATTTTTTTAAAGAATCAATCTCATTTTCTAGTATATTACATAGTTCATCCTTGTCATTTAACTGGACTTCCAAACTCTCTTTTTGTTGAAGCTATCTTGTTAAGAACTGGTTTTCTTTTCTAAGCTGCTTAATAGTATCTAAGGCACATAGGAGTTCACCTTCCAAATCAACCTCACTTTCTGGTTCATCATATTCTAGTTCAGAGTTAACTTCATCCAAAGATTGATCTACATCTACACAAGTTTCTTGATCATCTAAATATTCATTAAAGATCTCCCTGGACTTCTTTTCAAAATTATAAAGGTTTACACCTTCTTCACTCTCAGATGATTCACAACTTATTTCAGTATCAAAAGATATCTCCTCTTGTAACTCACTATTGCGATTCATTTTAGTCAACTTGTCCCAAACTTCCTTAGCACTACTGTAATGAATGACTTTTGTAATGAGTTTATTTGGCAGGTTATTAAGAATAGCATTTATAGCTCTGGTATTGAATTCAAGAGCTTTCGTCTCCTCAAGAGTGGAAGGAGATGTTGTAGATGTAGTACAACCCTTTTCTACTACTTCCCACACTTTAGATCCTAAAGAGAGTAAGTATGTTTCCATCCTATGTTTCCATATAATAAAGTTTGTTTCTTCGAACTGAGGAGTTCCAAATCTAGGATACTCTACCATTTCAGAGCTACTATTTATGAAATCTTCCTCGCTATTCCTTATACTAGATTCAGGTTGAGCATGATGAACAACATTTTGCTGCGAACATCTTTTTCCCTTATTCCTTCTGTTATGTCCCATATTAACCAAACTACTCCAAGACACTAGGAAAAATCCTAGGTGGTTTAGACCTATCAGAGGACCCTATGCTCTGATACCAATTGTTGGAGTTAAAATGACACTGGGAGGGCGGGTTAATCAGTGTCTTAACAGATTTGACCAATTTTCATATATTCAAAAAAACATAGCTCAGATTTGATCTCAATATTATTCTGATTATTGCATTCATGAATTGAATGTAATCATTCATAAACAAAATTGAGAAAAGGAATAAACCCAATAGAGAACTGAAACAACAACAAAAAAAATAGAGAGAACACAGAAGAACTAAGATACAAAAGATTTTTCGAGTGGAAAACCCTCCTAGGGTAGAAAAACCACTCCTAAACTGCCTTACTGGCTTAATCTTCAAAACCAATTTTAACAATGCCTTATAGGCTAAATTTCTGAGCACCAACTCAAGGAGCACCAACCCCTCATTTAGAGACACCAATCTCAAGGAGCACCAACCTCTTACTCAGATTATAGAATTACAATAAAAATATATTAGAGGATCACTCTATTTACAATTAAGTTCATAACACTCTGCATCTAACACTCTAGGAATTCAACTCTTGTATTACAGAGTTTTCCAATACATCTCTTGATACAGCCAAAATAACTAACTCTCAGAATTACAGGCCAGCAGCATCTCCACTATTTTAAACATTGATTTTTTATATATATTCCAAGTGTGTCAGTTACGAGGAGATCTTCAACAAGCATTTTTCACTAGATTCTCAAATTCTCTTACTAATTTTTGAATATAAAGCTGATTCATAATGATCTATAGATGAGGGAAAAAATCAAAGTAACATCTATCCATAGAGATTTTAATTTTTGTGTTGAATCAGGAGATTTCAAATTGTAACAAAAATATTTTCATCATAGTCATGATAGCCCACAAACATAAAATCATATCCTCTGAAATCTCAAAGAATATTTTCCAAAGATTTGATACCAACAAAGGAAGTCGCCATGCAACTATACTTAGAAAAACACATGTCAGCCATAGAAACAAAGTTTGTTAAATGGTCACTGAGTCATCTAGACAAGTATGCCAAAGGCAATTATAATGTTGATTGTTCCTTTGTCCCTGTGCATCGCCATGACTTTCTGCTATCGGGGAGAAACCATATCGAAGACCTTTTATGTTTCCCCGAGATCACATATCTACTGTATTTGTTTCAGTCATTGAGACACAAGAGTTAGAGAGATGTCATATCGAATTCATAATGTTATGCTGAGAGCCACTTTGATACACATTATCACTATCACAATTCAGAACCTATGCCGAAGGATTTTTCCATTTTCGAGTTGCCGTGACAATACAAAGTCGGTGAGATATTTTTTAGACTGCCCCTTGTTTTGCCTAAACATACTGAGCTCACCCTATATCACCAAGAGAATTCACTTCTCATACCAATGGAGATCTTTATTCAATCGGCGAGACACAAGGTATTCATTAAGACCATACCCTGAATAAAATAACTCTCACCGATGAGCCTTTGAAATAAACCCCTTATGTGACGTCATTGTGACTTTATGATTCTTTCATCGATGCAACCTTTTCCCTTATCAATGTCGCTATAGCATACCGTCATCGGGGAGACTTCTTGTAGAATATATTATGTCATACCGAAAGCCCTTCATTCACTCAGAGTCGTTGAGACATTACAAACCTCTCACCAAAAGTCCCTCAAAAGACTTAGTTGCCAAGACTTGACAGGTTCACTGAGACATTATATCGATAGGCATTAGCTTCACCGAAAGACCACATGACCATTTCTATTCGCTGAGACTTCCAGAATGTCCTGCTGAAGGAAATTGTCCAACCGTGGTCTATGTGACATTGCAATCTCGCTATGACTTCATACTGATAGTTTTACACTATGTCGATATCCTTCCACATGCACTAGTCAGTGAGACCAAGAGGAGTTCGTTGAGATGCTAAACCTAATACTTCAAGTGTGGCCGAAGTGAATCCCATATGTGATGTCGGCGAGACAAAAACACTTCACCAAGACCTATTCTAAAAATCCTGACTCTTGTCAATATACACTTTCTTGTGTCGGTCGCCAAGACACAAAAAGCTCAATGAAACATCATGCCGATAGGGATTTCTTACACCGATGAACCACCTTATGAGTTAGTCAGTGAGACCCGACTCAATCGGTAAAACCTCCCAGTGGTGAACAATCCTCATGCTGATAGAATTTTCTACTGTCGCCAAGACCATGAACAATGTCACACCGAAAGTTGTCAGAATGTTAAATTCAATTGCCATAACATCAGAAACGTCTTGCCAATAGGAAACTCTGACATTTTAAGGAGGATCAATGAGATCCTCCCATTCTCACTCCGATATGAGTAAGCTTGAAAGAGAAACAACCAATACATGTGATATGCAAGGAGAACCATTTTTCAAACTCTGTCAGTCAAAGATATAGAATTCATAGCTTGAACCAGAAAACTCATCACCATGAAAATGAACCATAACAAATAACTTTCTATAATAGCCAAGAGACATCAAATAAGTGCCATAATAAATCATAAAGATCCAAACTGAGACTGATCAATAAAGAGAACCAACTGAAAGGGATTTTGACATCAAGGAAAAACTATATGATCACAATTGAGATCCAACAGGAGAGCATGCAGTAATTGCATTTACATTTACATTTAAAAATACATATACATACATATATATGTGCGTGCGTGTGTGTGTGTGTATGTATATCATTTATATTCAGTGCTCAGAAACAACCCAGTAGGTCTGCACATGGATAAAAAATCATAAAATTAGATCTCTCATACATGTTTTGTTGAAACCTAGGCTTGAACCTCTCATTTTACATGCTTTTCTTCATAAAACTATTGAGGATAGTAGCTATACCTTCTTTATTTCTCATCCTACGCCCTATTCATGCATCCTACAATTACAATAGTATCCATGGGGCCTCTTACACAAGTGATGTACCATAATCACAAAAAGTGTAAGAGCCAATTTGTATCATGTTTGGACTACAAAACCCTAAAAAATAGGGTAACTCAGATTATGACTTTTTGGTGAGCTGTATGGACAAAATCATTAGCATCAGCTCATTCTTGGAGTCTTTTGAAAGAGAAGTGAATCAGGTGGCAGTTAAGTACAAACCTTATAGTGTCAAGGTGAATGAGGAGATCAATTTTGATTGGCCAACTGATGAAGAGTACAAGGTGGTCCAATTGGCTGGTGACACATGTGCTTTCTAGCCCAATTCTTGTTTGCTCCTTTTTCTATAAGAAGGATTTTGAGGCCAGAAGTATGGGTTACCAAGTTAGTTATTTTTGGTCGAGTCTAGATGAAGTTGTAGAGCAAATTGTAAAGTCTGATGGTTTTAGGGAAAATGCAATTTAGGTTTTTAGTCATTCTGTAGTAGGTTTTGAATTCATGGGGATTTGATGTTTTATGACAGTACTAGAATTTGAATTGATATGATTAATCCAAACTCATGTCTCTCCATTGTACAAGCATATCTGAATTTTGAATAAAATGATCAAGGGTTGTTTTGTTCATCTCACTGTTGTGGTGTGTATGATTCGTGTTTTAGGTTTAATTCAAGGAATTAATTAAAATGCTTGAATGGGATTGTAGGTGGATATGTTCTGTATAAGCTATTTTTTTCTTCTTCTTATCTTATACCATTTTATGAGAATGGGGGTGCCAATGTACGAGAAGATCTTTGGAAACTAGGCATGAAAATTGAAGGTTAAAGAGAATGGGGGTGCCAAACTTATAGTACTCATTTCCCCTTGGTCATCAATTTTTGGTGAGTGCCCTCAACCTCGTCCTCAGTGCTGGTATTGACCTTTTTTTCACTCCTCCAAACTGTTCCTTGGTGCTGTATTGACCCTATTTTCACTCCTCCAAACTCTTCGTCGGCACTGGTATTGACCTTGTTTTATCTCCAAACTCGTCCTCGGTGCTGGTATTGACCTTGTTTTCACTCCTCCAAACTCTTCCTCGGCACTGGCATTGACCTTGTTTTCACTACTCCAAACTCTTCCTTAGTGCTAGCATTGACCTTTCACTTCTCCAATTTGACGAGCTACAACCTTGTTTCATTAGCTTTTATAGTATGTTAATTAAGTTCAAAATTTTGGCGCCATTTAGCTAGGTTTTAATATTCTACAATATAGTTAATTATATATTAGCTATATCTTACATAACAGTATTAACATTTGAATCAAAATGATAATTTCAAGCTCGCCTCTCTCCACTATATGTGCATATCTGAACTTTGAATAAAATAACTAAGGGTTGTTTCATTCAACCCACTGTTGTAGTGTGTATGATTCTATTTTAACTTTAATTTAGGGAATTAATTAAAATGATTGAATGGGATTATAAGAAGATATGTTCTACATATTTGATGGTTTTAGAGAAATGAAATTTAGGTTTTGAGTCATTATGTGACAGGTTCTGAGTTCATAGAGATTTAATGTTGTATAACAGTACTAGCATTTTAGTTGAAATAAAAATTCGAGCTCATGTCTCTCCATTGTACACATGCATATCTAAACTTTGTATTAAATAACTATGGGTTGTTTTATCCATCTCATTGTTGTGGTGTGTATGATTCTATTTTAGCTTTAATTCAAGGAATTAATCAAAATGCTTGAATGGGATTATAGGCAGATATGTGTTGTATAAGGATTTGATCATTAGTCCTAGGTTAGAATGCATACTGATGAAATTGTAATGCAATATTGTCAGGGATCTTATATGTGATTTATTAAATCTATTATAAACCTCTAGATGCTTATGAATTTGACTCCTACAATGGATATATGACACTAATCTAAGTTGTAATTATTAATGTAGTTCAGTATTTGTTTGTCTTTCCCTAGGGCTTGCTACAAATTGCAAATCATTGACAATCTTATACAATGGATTGTGTTTATTTATCTCATGCTCTAGATAGTTGATATTATCTTATTGTGTTAATCTATTAAGTGAGATCATCTGCTATTGTTAATATTGTTTATATTGTGTTTATTTATCTCACGCTCCAGATAGTTGATATTATCTTATTGTGTTAAACTATTAAGTGAGATCATCTGCTATTGTTAATGTTGTTTATAATAATGGTGCAGAGGTTGTAAACACATTAAGGGATCACCCTCCTGAGTATTGTAGAGCCCAAAGTGTAGGAGGATTTTAAATTCCCCGTCAATTGGTCTAGGTCCTCCGAGCTACCTTCAATTGGAATTGGAAATTCCATAGGTAGATTAGAAGAAAAACTTGGTTACATTGTAAAAAGAACCAACATACACGTCAACCACTGAACAACCACCTCTACAATTGAATTTTAATCTTTTATGATCACATGAAACATAAAACACACTAATTTGAAGGTTGTTAACATCACTATTGAAATATTTTAATTTTTTTGACCTTTCAAACATTAAAAAGTACATCATTAAATTAATTACGTAATGGCATAAAAATTAAAAACATCATGAATTAATTATGTAACCACATAAGTCAAATATAATTCTATCAAGAAATTAATATCAAATAGATAATATAATTTCATAACTTATACATTTAAATGTCATTGATCTTCTTCTTCATCCAACTCTTTGTCTGTATCATCCGATCCAGATTCGACATTGTAAGGATTGGTCATATCATCATCATTGTCATTGATATCAATTTCGATAATGTCATCATCCACACAGATATCATCTTCATGAACATTAACTCCTACATCATCATGATCTAGTTCCTCCTCTTCGACATCTTCATCAGAGACATCATCAACAAACTGTTCATCTTGATCATCATCTACATCATCTTCTAGTTCTTCGGTATCTTCTTCTTCCACCACATTATACTTTACCAACCTTCCTCTTGGATCATGTCTAACAAAAAATGGCCAACCTGGTTTACCTAGAACCTCTGAGTAAAATACCTGCTCGCATTGGCTTGGAAGAACATAGGGCTCATTTCTAGCTCACTCGATCAACCTTGTATTAACCATGGTAAATCCATTATCATGTTCAATAACAGTTCTCTCAGAATCATTTTCATTCAATTGTAGCTTGTACCATAGGATGATGAACAAAATTAATCCAAAGGACTTAAAGTCACACTCAAGTATATCATCCAAAATCCCATAGTATCAATTTTCTGAGACTTCTTGATGTATGTCACTTCTAGATGAAACATTAGTCACCTGAAAGACTACAATTATACTAGAATAATAAGGTTTCTTTATGTCATCCAACATTTTGATTCAAAATTTATGACCATTGCACCACATAGCCTTGTGGTGATTCACCTGTAATATGTCAAACATGTAAAAATTATTGCAATATTGTCAGCTGATAAACATATTTATTCTTGGCTAAATGTATGCAAAGAAAACAATCTCAAGATATATATACATCAATATAATTGAAAATAATAAAATAATATGGGTGATTAATGTATTTATACGTACCTATTTATCTCTTAAACCATATGCTAAATCAATTTCCCTTTGTGTAACATTGGAATCTCCATTACGATGAGCTTCTTTAACCAATGAAGCCACACCTTCCCATGTTAATGCACGACCAGATTGTTGACATCATTCAATCCATACCATCATCCAATCAAGATTGTTGGTGATGTACAAATGTAGTGCATCCCACTCTCCACCAAGAAATTCAAAAATGACGTATAATTAGTTAAATACTATAGGATACAACCTTAATTTATAATTGATGTATATTGAAGATTAAAAATTAAATAAGTACAATATACATAAAAACCATATGTAAAATGCATTCCAATTAATCTCCATGACCATCTTATAATTATCTCTCACTTTCCTCAATCCACCTTTCCCCAACAAGTACTCCCCTTCAAATTTTTTAATGGAGTTGGGATCCCAAATGTGATCTACATGGATCTTTGCTGTAAACTTAGGAAGATATTCACTAATGTACACCATGGTTTGGTATACCATATATCCCTCCACCATAGAACCCTTAGGATGTGCTCTTTTTCTAACCAAAGCCTTCAAAAATTTCAAGTTCCTCTCAACCATCCATGTTGACCTTGTGTGTATAGTTCCACACAATTCAATCTCCTCAACTTGGTGTATGAGGTAGTTTTCTTGTGCATTGAAAAATGTTGAAGGTAGACACTTTTGCATTTTACACATTAGATGAGGAATTTTTCTCTTCCAATAATTTATATCTTCTTTATGGATTTCTTTAGATGATAGCCATCTACAAGTGATTCAAGGCACAAATATATTAACGAGATTTAACAAAAATATACAGTAAATTACATAACAAGTAAAACAAATGGAAATTATAAGATGTATACAGCTAATTGAACAAATCTCACTACTTACCTCATGTATTTTTCAATATCATATATAACTTGCTTGACATTTTTGCCATAGTTGTCTGGGACAGATAGAGGTAGAACGTACTATAACAATTATAAAATGATCTTTTCATTATTTTTTCAAAAGTAGTAAACACAATACACTGAAAAGTACATGCATTATACAAGTGTATATAATATACCAGAATAATTACCTTAATGAAGGTATGCCAATCATTCATTTTCATCCCTGACCCAAATTCACCATTCTTTGTTATTATATTGTTTATGTTCACAGCAAATCCTGTGGGAAATCAATTTTTTTGTATGAATTCTTTTATAGAATTGCTTTGCTGCTCTATTAATAACCAAGGAAGGGAACTTATATTAATTTTGTCTCCATCACTATTTAATTGAATGAAATTTTTCATTGCATGATTGGCTTCCTAAATGTCACTACAAATTTTGACATTTTTTTCTTTGTCATGGCTTCCATCCAATATTTCCATAATGTTTCTGTTATATTCTTTCTGATATGCATTGTATCAAAAAAATGCACAATTTGTAGCTTTCTATAGTAGGGAAACCTACTAAATTGTTTGGGATAACTTTTCAGTCCCTATGGAAGCCAACCATTAATTCCTTGACAACCTTCATGAAGCATATAAGTTAAACAAATTAACAACGATAATCATTGTCAATTACAACATCAGTAAACACAACACAGTATAAAAATATAAATTCAAAACATATCATATATGATAGATAAATAATTTTATCTAATGTATAACCTTGACGATTAATTCTATTATATTCCAACTTCCATAGGCGAGGTGACATTCTTCGTTGTTTTGATGTAGTCTCCTTTTTCCCATTGATTTTTTTTTTCCAGTAGTTTGATACTTATGATTTCTATGGAGGAAGTGCCTATACTCATCAAACACCTACTTTCATAAACTTGTTGAATGACGAGATTTCATCTTTGGACCACAAATTGGACATGCAAATTTTCCCTTTGTTTGAAGACCTGCAAGATGATATATAATTGGATTAAATATGTCAATTTATTTAATTATATATAATGAATATATTATTTTAAAAACATGCATGATATCTACTTCATCAAATTAAATAATGTTAAAGTACAATCAAATGTTATAACATACCAAAAAAATGTGTTAGCCCTGGGGCATCATGAATTGTCCATACAAGCATTGAATGGAATTGAAATTGTCTTTGTCCTATTGGTCTGGAGACATCATACATAGTGACACTATTCCATAACTTTAGTAACCCGTCGATAAGAGGCTCGATATATACATTCATATATTTAACTTGGTACCTAGCTAGTTGAATGAACATAAACATTACATAATTATTATAACCATTTTACTGCAATATATATAAATTAATGTACATGACTATTGAATGAAAAAAATATAAGTCATTATGCAACAAATAAGATAAATGAGATGCTACTATGTTAAAGAAAATTGATGTAAACAAATACCTAAAACAATCATTGACAACATTATGTGCTCCCTCTTTATTGACATCCATGGAGGAATGTTATTGTTGATAACAAAACCAAGTCACACTGAGTAAATAGATCTCAGCTCTCTAAATGGATTGACACCGTCCACTCCAAATGAAAGCCTAAGATTACAAGGTTCTTCTTTAAAGTGTAGTCATTTTTCCTCCATGTCCCTAAATGCAGAACCATCCACAGGAATTTGAAGAATGTCATCTCCACTTCTATTCTGTGCATGGTAATCCATAAATTGCACTAAGCTTTTGCAACAAAATAATTGTTGCATACATGGAATAATGGGAATATAACGAAGAACCTTGCAAGGCACCTTTTTTGTTAGTTGATCTGTTTGATGTCTACTGATATGACATTCTAGGCATTCTGTTGCAAATTCTTGTTGTTTATGATATATAATATGATCATTGGGACATGCATATATTGTTTGATACTCCATTATGATATCTTTCATAATGGCACATAAATCTCGGTATGAGCAAGGTAAAATATTTGATGGTGGTAACAAAAATTCACCAATCAATCTACAACAAAAAATAATTTGTTTATATAAATAATATTAATGGTACATATTTCATCCTTTATTTACTAGCGATGAACTAACAACAATTAAAATAGATGAAAAAAGATGACATATATGACATACCTTAACATCCGTGAGATTGCTATGTTTGATAAACCATTCATAACCTTCAAGTTCAACAATAACAATATATTAGAGAGAAGAGTTGTTTCAGAGCCTTCATAAAGGGGCTCGTATGCCTTCTCAAGTACAAGTAAATCATGAACATCATCAAAGTCATCTTGATCATCATGATCATCTCTACCACTAAATGTGTCATGGATCAATGTATTCATACCATCATCTTCAACTATTTTTTCTGGCGCATGATCATCTTCTTCCATAGGATTATTAACTTCATCTTCGATATTCACAGCTCCATGTTCGTCTGCTTGAAAAACCACATTCTCCAGGCCGTGATAATCCATATCATCTGCCCTAGGGCGCCCCACCTTTATAATAATGATAGACATAAATAAACCATGATCATGATCAAGTGAATATATATATATATATATAGTGTTAAAATGATATAAACATTTACAAATTTAATCAATATAAACACATATAATGAAAAACTTACCAATGGACAATAATCATGCCCCCCTTCAACGTGACCATGCTGCCTACAATGTTTCTCAGCTATTGTGATTAAAAGTCATCTCATCTTTAAGCCCTTGCAATTATTGCAAGGACAATAACATTTCCCATCACCCTTTCTTTTCAATCTAGCCCACAGTCTATCAAGTGTCTCTTTATTTTGTTCTAGACTAATATTATCTGACATGATTTTTCTTTACCAAGCTTGACTATTTAGATCTTCAAAAAATATCAAACTCACACTCCAATGATTTTTATTCATAGACAGGTAACATATAATCTAATAATTTTGATATTTTACACCAAAAAAATTTGGCATGCAACCACCCCTACAAAAGAGAAGATAGTCTAAAGTTAATGACCCCAAAAAACACTTTAAAATGCTAATTCCAAAAATTATTAAATTCTGATTTTACAATGATTTCCAACCATTAAGACTCCTAAAATCATAATATTGAACTTGATCAAAAACTTCCTTCAACAATGGAGGTAGCGAGCTAGTAAGAGCAAGTGACCCATTCCTAAGGAGCAACAAGTTGGAATTATCATTGCTAATGTCAATACAAATTTATCCTTTTAGTTAAAGATGCAATGTGTCACTTTTTATGATGAGCTTATCCCTAGGGCCCTCAACATTGAGAGAGCCCTAATAAAAAATAACAAAAGCATTAGTAAGAGCATGATTAGGGTACAAACCCTAGGCCTCCGTAGAAACATAAACAATAACTATAGCGGATTAGTGAGGTTGCAATACCAGAAAGATTGAGATATTGTAGGTAATAACAAAATCTTGCAATCTAAAGATTGTAGCCAATAACAAGCACACTATGTAGCTTAGTGACATTTGTAAATGCAATCTACGGTAAGAAGAATGACAGTCACTTGAGATGTGACAGTCAAAAACAGGTTGAGCAGTGACAAGATAATAAAGCTCAAACCTTGCATAGTAAAGTGGATATTTTAACAGTGAGTTTCCTTACCCCCTTGATGACCTTAAGGGTTTTTCAAATGCTTTTGGTAGTGTTAGACAAGGCAAATGCAATCAGGGAATGACTGTCCAAATGAAGTAGCAGTGGTAATCATAGGTTCAATGTTTCTTCTTAGCCATTAATGTATAATGGAGGTAGTGGATTGCATGTTTGAGCAGTGTTTTGAGACTCATCAAAGATGGGAGAATAGTGAATAATACCTTGTGGACTATGAAGTAGTGTCAATAAGGTTGAAGGATCTTAAGAACTACAATACCATGAAACAATGAGTCCCCTTGTAGTAAGTAGGTAGTCTATAGGGCATAGTTTGATTTTATAGAAGGATGCTCATGAAAGGAATCTTCAAGTGATAGTGAGTGAGTTGTTTGAGATTGCAGTTGAGGGTGCAATACCCATCTTAAAGGAAGTTAGCAAAGCAGTAAATGTGCAAGAAAATTGAATCATACACAACAAACAATTCACAATGTTATCTTCCATAATTCCTTGAGTTTGAAGACAAAAATCTCATTGTATCTTCATGATGAAAGTGGTGATCTTATTGGTCAATCACTGGAAACCATGATTTTAAAACATATTATTGTGCTTATGGAGGAAAAATTTTAAGCAAGGCAGTGAGTGGTGGTTTGGAATAGTGGCAGGTGTGAAGGATTTGCTTTATATGCATACTATACAGTCTATCTTAAGACATCATTCTTAGAAGAGATTGAAGGTGGATTATGGAACTCAAGGGTTGTCATGAAAAGGATTAAAGCAAAGACTGAGATGTATTTAAAAGCCACAGTCATGAAGATTTTAAATATGTCACATGCAAAACCCTAGTAGCTGGAGTAATGAATACAATGCCAAAGAGGATAGTGTGCTAGGGAAGATTTAGGAGATCTCCACATTATCTAATTATAGGGAAATACATCATTTTTTTTTTTAATTAAAAGAAATCATTCTAAACCCCATATAGGATACATTGATACTTCAAAATCTTCTAAAGGAATTTGAGATTATGTAAATATATGTCAAGTAACATTCATAAGGTTTAGAAAATATTGATCACTCTCTAGAATAGCCCATTAAACATGGGTTGTGCTTGAATGCACTACATAATTGATATAACACAACCACTTTGCATATCAACCAGAGTTATAGGATCTTTATTGAAGCAAGAGGTAATCACTCTTCGATCATGCTATAATTACATCCTAACCTGTTAAACTTGAGACAACCTGAATGCACCCAATGGTGATTGACACCTACATTATACAACCTGAATTAACTACATTATATGAGTGCTTCCATTTCTATCACAACATAGCCACATTAAATTTGGGTCACACATGAATGCATCTTGTATTTGTTATAGCACAACTATGCCACATGACCAATAGAGTTGTAACACCCCATCGTGCGAACCCCAAAGGACAACTAAACAATAATTACATCACAATTTTTTTTTTTAAGATAACATAACATACATGTAATACACATTAAGTCATATCATATATTTCATTTAAGCAGATTCATTAACATATACATCCCTTCGGGTACACGAGGAGTCATTATGAGACTGAGATCCACACAACGACAAAAAATAATAAAATCCAAAGATATAATCCATAGCAAATTAAACATTAATAAATATAACACATATGAAAATCATTGATAAGAAACCATTTGAGTACATAAATACAACATATACATGATTAACTTAACACATTGAATATCAACTGCAAATAGCCACATAAGGTTTAATGTTACATTACAATTCAATATTCAAGAAGTACAATGATACAAAAGTGTTTCTGAACATAAATGGAAACCATACATAAGATAACATGATACAAATAAACCGATGAATACAAAGAATCATAACTGGCTACAACTCTCAAGTCGCTGCAACCGCACCAATCCACACCTCTCGATCCTCGACTGGGGACCCAATGGGGTGCTTAGCATGTTCCACCCAACCATGTGAGTCCGAAGACCCACCCCTCGTGCTAAGAGCTGACAAGAAGAGTCCTCAACCAAGAACATCCAAACACGGAAACCACAAAACTCAACAACATACAAAAGTATCATAAAACTCAAGAATTACAAAGACATAATCCACAACATCCAAGAGTCATTAACACAACTTAAAATCATAAATCTCATCACATAAATCAAAGCAATGACCAATAACAAGTATCCAAAGGATGATCAAGAAACACTTCCAAGTCAACTAAATTAATAAATATAATACAATTCCAAATTGCAATTAAAACAATGCGATAACATCATAACACAGCACCATAAAAGTACAAGATCATAAATCAAATATCATTGAGATCATACAAGACCATAAAGTACACCAAAGATGTATCAAGGCGAAAATCACAAATCAATATAAATCCATATATCAACAATCTAAACCAACGCCCACAACCTACTTCCAGAGGAACACAATAAAGTAAACACATGGGCAACTAGGGGAGAGTGTCATCGCATAGTCCTACATGGGCTGTCCTGTGCTTTTCCTCCCAACTAGAGGCGCCGGTCCATAGGGTGACTTATGCGGAGCCGTAGACCTCTCGTGAAGATGAGGTCACGACCTTGCCAACCACGGCCTTCTCAGCCTTCCATTAGTCTGCGAAAGCACTAATGAAGACAAGGCATCCATTTTATTAATCTTGTAATGATATTACTACCCAACCCTCCTAAGTTAATTATTAGGTTTTCACTTGATTACTAACTCACTAGTGGGTTATCCTGTGCACTTCCCCTTAAACGGGGCGCCGGTCCCCACGAGGAGCCACTCTCCCTAGAGACCCAACAACATAAAAAAGAAACCAAGGGTTGTACCATCATAATTTGAACCAAGAATCACAATAGAGAAGCATGCGAGGCATTACCCATCTCGCTCCAAATACATAATCAAAGTCTCAACAATTCCCGTACAAACCTTGCTCAAAATCATGAAACCAAAAACACTTGCCACATCAAGGGCACATAAAGAGAGAGAACATCAATTATCAATCATCTCAAGCCTCTAGAAGCCAAAGAATGAAAACCCACAAACAAGGGTAAAGTGAAGCCACATGAGTATTTCTCCAATAATTCCAACACAAGGATAAAATTCCTCAAATATGAGAGTAAATTAGAAAAGCCATAACAAGGAAAGATTCATCAAGACCCATCTACAAATTAACAATGGCATCACCTCAAAAAGGAAAACGCAAAAGAAAATCAACCTTTAATTCATGAAATCACTTAATGAAACCAAAAGCCACCAACTAGGCATTCCATGGGAGACCTCAATTTTCTCCTCACAAGAACCCCCTTATGATGGTACGCAAATCACCTTCATAATAACAACAACATAGCAATGACAACAATAATTGTAAGGCCACCAGATCTATTTTCAATTCAAATATAATGAGTGAATACATTAAAATAAGATCAACCACCCCATCCAAACCACATAAACAACTTTGATACAAAATAAATTAGAAATCCAAGAAGATCAATATCCCACACTTCATCAACAAAAATACAAGTTCCCAATTACATTGCAACACAAATTTAAATGACAAAGGATTCCTCAAATCAAAACTAACCTCCAAAGGCATTCACACCAACATGGAACCATCCAAAAACAATCCTTCAACAACAGAGGTAAAAGCATTCAACCAGGCATCCAAGGAACCAAATTTAAGAACACCTTAAATACCCAACCACACATCACTCCACCAAACACTCGCATAATAAACAACAACCAAAGATTCAAACAAGAGCAATATTTAATAACCGATCAATTAACAACCAGAACTAAATAACTTTACAACTTACCCATCTAAATTACTCAATTAACTAAAACAATTTATGATAGCCATCACAGGTATTCTAAAAGACTTATCCATAAAGAGAGCTTACAATTCAACCATTTAATGAATATAAAGGAAGTCAATTTTAAAAAGATTAAAATCCATTTCACCAATAAACTATTCAATTCAAGAATACCCTAATCAATCACTAACCATGCCCATACATTTAAATTTCCCTTTGCATTTATCAACATGATTGAAAACTTCTTAATAATTGGGTATTTAACTCATTATCATTTCATAACTACTTATATCCAAAACATTATTTCCATTTTCCTTTCAACATACTAACTTAACACTCACTTCCAATATTTAAATTAATTGTGAAAACCACTTAAGATCAATTGTTTATACTTTAAAATGACAATAATAACAATACTCTAAATACTTAAACTACATATTAGAAATTACCACCTTAAAATCTTAAATCTATCTAAATAAATTTACACACAATAAAAACCTTTTTTAAAACCACTATATCTATATATATTTTAATTCTTTGAAAGTAGAAAGAGAATAAATCTTTTCTAAGAATTCAACAAATCTACAAGACTTAACTTCATAAATAAAATAACTTATTCAATTTTATATTAAATTCTATTTCCACCCTATACACATTTAAAAAAATAAGAATTAGACAATCAATGCTGATATATATATATATATTCATAAATTGCCCTTCTACTATATTATCCTATCAAATTTCACAATTTAACAAATTAATAGGAATTCCTTTCTATTTCAAAATATTCACTCAAAACAAGAATTAAATAAATCAATGTTGCCATATATTCATAAATTGATTTTTCTACTAACTTATCTTCTTATAGTTGGTAATTTAATAAATCAATAACAAAAAACAAATTTCTTTCTATTTTATTATTATTTCCATTTTAAACAGATTCTGTTTTATTTTAAAAAAAGAAACAGAATGTTTTATTTTGACAAAATTAAATAATCAGTGGAATATGAATAAATAAGTTTAATAAATATATATATACAAATAATTTCAAAACAAATATAATACAGCATAAACTTGAATCTTAATTAAATTTTTCTTTCGATGCTATTTTTACATTTATATATATATGTGTATACATATATATATATATATGTGTATACATATATATATATATATATTGCATACAAAAATGTTTTGAATACAGAGAAATAAATTTCAATTGTACAATTTACTATTTCAATATAAATATATTTAAACACATAATATATTTGTAAAATTTATCTACAAATGGAAATTTACACAACCTCGAATTCATAGTCATGAGCTTATTCTTTTACTGGTTCACCATTATTTTTAACACAAAACTACAATAACACTGTTCAATTCCAGAATCCCAACAAAATTTCAGTTTAAATCAATAACAGTCCCACCCGAGTAAAGCTTTCCTGATTGAAAAATAGTCCAAAGCATTTCTAAAGATTCGAGAATTTTCTACAAGCATTAAATTTCAATTCAAGAGAAAATTTCATTCACAACAAGGAATTCTTATTTCATTTGATGCTATAAAGAAAATAATTTAAAAGAAGGAGAACCTGGCGTCCTACGCCTGTAGATAACTATTGAAGCTTTATCCTTCTTGCTGATCCAATCCTTCCAGCAGCAGCTCCAAGATCCTCCCTCAAACATTAAATCTTAATCCTCACATGAATTCTCAGAAGAATTAAAGAACACAATACTATATCAGAAAGATGACTGCCAAATTCACAAAAATCTGTTCCCAAGAGAGTGCCACCCCCTTCCAAATCAAAATCCTCTAAATAAAATCTCACACCAAAGTCTCTTCCATTTCTTTTTCTAGCGAATGCCAAAAGTCACTTCTTTTTGAAAAATAAAATTCCAATCCATTCGAATCCACAAAAGATTGAGCTTTTTATTTATTTATTTATTTATCATTTCCACAATCAATTTAAATAAACACATGCATATTAAAATAATTAAAAACAACTATTTACAAAATTTTCTTCAAAACACCATTAATATTTTTGCAAACTACCACAACTTTTATTTATTTATTCTTCATATTCTCCAGCTCTCTTCGACTTCCAAATGCTCTATAGGTGAAGTTTCATTTTTGGCTTTAAAACACTTCAACTTCCTATTTCCTTATCCATTTAAATTTCTTATTAAAATAATTATCTTTTCAAGACTATTTTGTTCATAATGATTATTAATTTCAACAATTAAAATCAATTTATCTAATAATATCACCTTTACTTATAACGAATTAGATTAATTTGATCATTTGTTCTAAATCATTTGATTTGATTTAATTGATTATTATTTTAATTTCTAATTTATATTTTAAATAACTTTGCAAATCACTTATGATTTAATTAATTATTTAAACATGATTACTAACATATTATATTTTTCACAAAATCAAATAACATAGTAATCAATGAAGCACACACAAATACTCACCAACAAGTTCAGAACAACCGACACAGAGGGGTATTACAAGAGTTATGGATCACATAATTATAGTCACAAGAATTTGTTCCTTGGTTGTGATCTTATGGTGATTCCACACAACAAAATCTGGACATGAAATTCTCAAAACCCTTAACCTCTAAAAATGAAATCTGATGAGATGTTGCTTTAAAATATGATTTTCAAACCTGGAACTACAAATTTGACTTCACAACTAAATTCTACAAAAGACAATGACTACCCTTAACCTGGCGATATCTTCTTGAATTTTTTCTGATTTTTCCCAAGAAAATCATCCTTAGTTCTCCAAAAATTGTCTCAAGTAGAGCAAAACACTGTCGCAATAAATCAGGCGCAAACTCACTTTTCTTTATGTCGGCCACAATTTGATTTATTTTTATTTTTCATGTTTGTCAAAAATTCGACGTAAATGATAGCTGACATTTCGACGAACCCCAGGTTCATCAAAATTTCGACGAACATTGGGGATAAACTTTCAAAAAATTGGAATTTACACATCAAATTTTACAAGCACCCGACGAACATCGAATTTTACATATTTTGTTGGATAGTTTCATCGGATTTTGCAGTCAAATGTATTAGTGTCAATTTCTTTATAAAATTTGGTAGGATTTTAAATAGTGAAAAGGACTTGTACATATATGCATTTATTCATTTCCCACAAAATTAATTATCAAAATCCAACAAATGAACTCAAAATTGTAAATGTAAAAATATCGACAATAACATATTTTAAATTAGGTCAAAATAGGCTAGACAAGGCTGGTGTCACTCTACTCTAGACCTATTTTGGGGTTTTTATTGTTGTTTAATGAATACTAAATATCAATTTCCTAAAAACAACCACAAAACAACCACAAAACAACCACTCTACTCTAGACCTATTTTGGGGTTTTTATTGTTGTTTAATTTTATTTTGATTTCCTAAAAACAACCACAAAACAACTAATTTAAGAGTAGAATTTGGTCCAATCACATTGGGGGAGCTAAACCTAGTGTAAAATTGTCAAGAGTGAGAATTTATGATGTTGCATTTAGCCACCACTTTAGTGAGAATATTAACTTCTCTCATGCTCACACTAAAGTAAGGATAAGACAAGAATGGATCTTTTGTCAAACATTGGATAGGTAGGATAACATCAAAGCTAGGGGATACACTATCCTTGAAGCTCAAGATCTTATGAGAATAAAAATGTAAAAGACAAAGGAACAGACACATAAGGTTCAATGCAACATGAAAAACACGAATCATACATTACATAAACATGAAGCAAACATAATGATGACACAACGAAAACATAATGAAGAAAAAAATAAAACTCATGACAATACACAAAGCAAACACATGTTTAAGACACAAGGTAGACATATAAAAAACACATTAAAAAGAAAACATAAACAAAAGGATAGTACACTAAAAATAATTTGAGTAAGGTAAAGAGACCTTAGTTTGAAAGTTTGTCCCTAATAAAAAATGGTATCCATCAAATATAATGTTATACATGATGGTGCTTTCATAAGGATCAACAAGATGCATTATGCTAGATCAGTTATGAGCTACATAGACCCACTCACTAGTAAATTGTGTTATACTAGTTGTGTATGCAATATGATTGGTTTTGTAAGGCTAACAAGTTGTGTTATTTAAAACAGTAAAATGATGTCCAAGGATTGTAGCGAACCTGCCTTCTAGATTCATATACCACATGATAATTTCCACTATTTCTCCCTAAATCTTCTTGAGAGACTTCAATTCATAGCCCAAAGCCTCCATCTTTGTGAGTTATGTTTGCTCATCATCTTTAAAGAATTGATCCATAGCCTCCTCATTGCTCTTCTTATTTTTGAAAAACTTGTGGTCAACTATAGGCAGCCTAGTCACAGTAGCTATAAGTTCATCATTGATGTCAACAACCATTCCCTTAATCTAGAGTTTACAATTGTGCCAATATGAAACAAGCTCTACTGAAGCATTGGGATAATTTCCATGAAGCCTTTATAGGAAAGGCATAAAATTCCCATGTTGTAGGATCCTCCAAATTTTCTTCTTCTTTCTCAGACTCGCACAAGAATGGAGCTCAATTATACTTCAGTCACCCCCCATCTTCACAAAGACAAGTAGTAGAAAACCATAGCAAGAAGTGTTCAATTGAGAGCCAACAAGCCATGCAATACCCACAAAACATGAGAGTATAAATTCAGTACTGAAGGTAAAATAAATCCACCACATAAACTTAGCCAAATCCATCATTTCACATTAAGATCTTAGCTACCTCAGGAAGGAGAGAGTACTCCTCCCACACTCTATACTCATTAACTTTGACAACTTCATTAGAAAAAAAATCTATCAATAAATTTCCCTCTTGATAAATGTGAGAAACACAAGTTTCCTCACAAGATCTCAACATCATAATAGCATCCTTAATCAAATGATCAACACTTCAACTAGGCTTATGGGTTCCATGTAGGTAGTTGATGATGTTTAATGAGTTTCCTTCCACCCAAAATTTAGAGTAGCCCCTATCCACAACAAATTTAATAATTATAAACGAAGTCTCTATGTATGCACACTTGAAGAATAGGAGGGCTCCAGTTTTGTACGAAGGCCTCATTTTGTTAATTATGGAGCATGTTAAAGCCCTAATTCCTACCACCTCAATTAAGGGCAAGGAGAAGAACTTAAGTGATTATTCTAGTTCATCTAGTTTGAATAACAACATGGTGGAGGAAGAGGAGTGGAATGAAGAAGGTGAGGATGGGTCTCCATCCCCTACGACTACCCCTTCCAAGAAGAGAAAGAAGGGTAACCCTAAGGGAAAATGGGTAGCCAAGTAGCTTATTCTCCATGAGTCAGAGTCTCTATTTGATGGTAACAAAATGGAGGTGGATTCTGGGGTTTTCAAGTCCAAGGGAAATGTTGTATATATTCGTCAAGTTGATGTTGAGGCATGTGGTAAGGAGGAAGGTTTATAGGAGAATGCTCTGACTGTGGAGGCTAAGGAGAAGCCTAGAAGGGCTTCTAAGCACATCACCAAGATGAGGAACCAAGCCATAAAATATGTGGTAAAGGATACCACAAAACATTGCAAGGAGAAGGCTTTTGAGGAGAAGGTGGTGGAAATTGATGATTCCCTAATTCGAGACACACCAAATGTGGAACCTATTGGTGAGAAACCTGTGTAGGAGGAGGAGGATGATGAGAAGAGCATATGAAGTTGAAGCCTCTCAAGGTTAACCCCTTTTCAAAGGACTTCTTCTATCTTAATGATGACACCACCTCAATGTTCAAGCTCATTGACATGGTGAGGGCGATGGCCATTGGTACTTTTAAATTGGCAAAATGGACTCTTCAAGAATTCAATAGGGTTAACATCAAAATTAGGGTTTTAAAAGAAACTATGTAGAATATTCCAAAGGGAACTATCTTAGATATTCTAATTGATAGAATTATTGATCTTGAATGTTTATTTAGTGATTTCAAGTTCTTATGTGAACAATTCCTAGCTGATTTAGAGGCCAAGGTGGTGGAGACCAACGTGGATATCAAGAAACTGCTCCATGCCACTCATATTTTAGTTAAGAATAGTGTGGATTCTTTGGAGGTCCTATTCTGCAAGATCAATGAGCTTAGAGATTACCATTTGTACTTTTATGAGTTGATCGAGAAGGAGCTAATGTCTAAAGGAAAAGGGAAAAGAGGTGGAAAGGATGATGTTAAAGGCCCTACTGCTAGAGGGGTGGGTGACTGGAGGAATTCCTTTGAGGATGAGAGAAAAGAATTGCTGGACATGATTGGGCTCTATAAGAACCAAAAACTTGAGGTGGAAAACACCTTAAGAAGCATGAAGTAGTGTCATGTTCTCTATGTTTTTTATGTCTGTTTTGTTGCTGTTGGGTCTCAATTTATTTCCTATTTTTTTGCTGCTTTTTTTCTGATGGTTGTTGCTAATAGTTTAGTGTTTCATCTTTTGAGCAACATTTTGTATCTATAGTTATAAAGGGTTTCAAGTCCCTTCAAAACCTATTTTTCCGTTATAATCAAAACAAGTTTTTTTTATGGTAGTTTACTCATGAAAAGCATGGCTCCACTAGAAAGAAAGTTGCATCATGCTAGGTGTCCATGTAAAAATTTCTCTATCTCATAGATCAACAAGATCCATTATGTTAGATCTATGGACTAGTTCGCAAATCACTCATCATGAAGTGCATAAAATTTTAATATAGTAGAGGATCATTTAATGTCATAGGGGGAAAATCACTTCAAGGGGTGTAAGAATGTTTAACATCACATGAGGGACAATTTAAATAGATAGGGTGATATGCCCCACCTTAAAAATCTCAATAATTCAAATCTCACAAGATGCCACTAAAATAGATAGGGTGATATGCCCCACCTTAAAAATCAACATACTTTCAATGCCAATATTTTAAAGAAAACAAGGGTGAAGAGGGTATCATCCAAAAGAATGAACACCTCCAAAACTAGTCATCCTTTCCCCACAAGCTTAAAGGCAAGGAATACCATGATATAGACTATTGTGTTGCTACCATAGATGAAATATAATTCTACATAATAGTGTACCAGCATGAATGACAATGATGAAATATATGAAGTTGCAAATTACACACAGTGAGGAGCAACACCATAAAAGAAACATCATTATTTAGAATGATTAGGTGCATCAACACATGGAAGAGCACCACAATCAATAATTTATTGTATTTTATTGTTCAAGGCCTAGAATTCATTGGTGCAATGAGCATGCACTTGATGATAAGAGCAAAAATAGTTCTTCTTATGAAACTTCTTAAGAATTAGAGCAGATGTTATGTTGTAGTATTGAAGTTCCCTTATGCGATTTCACATTATTTCAACCTTCACTTTAGCTTAATGAGACTATAATGCAATATCTCACCTTCCTAGCCTTCATTTTTGTCCCTACTTTTTCATTTTCTATCTGTGGGGAAATTTTTATCAGGGTGGTGTCCAAGGCTTGCATTAGGTTTTTTTATATTTGGCTCAAATGAAATATTGGTATCCTATTCCTTACAACCACAACCATTACCTTTATAAAATTTTTTAAAGACAATGTTGAATCCTAAGCCATAACATGATTGCAACTCCTAAAAAGTAGGATCAACATCCATGGCATAGTTAATACAAGAAGTGTAATTACATTTATCATTTTCATCATCTTGTAAAATAACAATTATTTTATCTCCCATAGGAGATGTCAATTATATTTTTGGAATGAAAAAGTGAGATAGGCTAACTTTGTATTTTACAAAAAAGGATGGTGTATTTTTTTATGAGCCCCAATCACTAGTAGGATATATATTATAATTATAATGATGACTACTAGGACCATCACTTAGAAGAAGAAGTTGATGATGGAATTTTAGTTTTAGGAATAATGAAGGATTAAAATATTTAAAATAGGATGATATTTAAAGATTTTCTAAATTTAACTAATTAACAGTAGAAATAGGTGTCAAGGAAAACCTTTATTGTAATAACTTTATTATTATGAACAAATTTAATATACTTGTGCAAGGTAGATGTGACAATTCCCATAGTATGTATCCATGATATACATAGAATAATATTATATGGTAAAGCACCTATCATTACATATACTAGGGTGGGTAAGGTAATAGGTCCTAGGATCAAAGGTAATATTATTGTACCTAGAGTTTTTTGACCAATATTATTGAACCTACGAATAGATAAAGATGTAGTAGCAAGAGAATTAGTATCGATATTAAGTAAAGGTAATAGATGCACAAGTTACAAAAATTGAGTGTTGAACCATGATCAATGAGAGTGCATATAATACCTATTTTTATTACATCAAAAAAATATTAATAGATTGGATTTCCTTTATAGATTGATAGAAGAAGGATCATGCTCATAGAATGCGATATATGGTGTGTTTGAATGAACACATTCTATCAAAAGCACTTACATCATTCATTTTAGAAGAAGAAGGCACTAGTATTTTCTATTAAGAATCTTGAAGTATTTCATTATAAACAAGAGAATTTTGAAGAAAAACCTAAACAAAGATCATATCTTGAGTAACATGAACTTCTATGAGAAGATCATACACATCTAGGGATTTTGAAACATGTTTAGGTGCAAAAGGAAGAATGGATGTGGGATATAGAAGAGTTGTTGATATGTTAAAATTTCATTTATTTCCTTAGGTATTATAAGTGTGGGCTACTAAGGTAAAATCAATAGTCACATTAACTTTATAAGCAATAGATTTACCAAGATGTAAGTAATATATTGGAGGTCATGATGTAGAAGGGTCACTATAAAGAATTTTTTGTTAAGTTTTAGGATTTATTTATTTACATAGATTATTAGTCTCTCATGTTTCTTAGGAACACTAGAGACAAAAATCATGTGAATAGATTCATTATGAATTTTACTCGATTTGTTCAAAGAAGATTTCAAGGTAATAAATTTTGATGGAGAAAAAATTAGAGTTAAAAATTTTGGAATAAGATAATTATTAAAAATCATTTAGTTCTTCATCTAATATATCAAAATCATCTTTACAATATAAATTATCAAATTAATGAATTTTTTGGAGAAAGAGACCTAAAATTGTTAGATGACATATGTTTTCCAAACTTAAGAAACAAGAATAGAATGATATAACTAATTGGAAGAAAAATAATACATACTTTAGAAAAGTTAGGTTCACCAAAGTGTAATGTAAGGAATTTGATGCTTAAAGAAAATACTAATACAAATAGAAAATCATCATATTATCACAAGATAGCATAAATTATACTATTATATTAGTTTAAGAATGAATAATTTTTTGAAAGGAATGATAAATAAATTATGTTGAAAGAAATGTAGTTTATTTTTAAATAACTAGAAATATAAGGAGTAAAATTTATTTATATTAAATAAAGAGATTGAAAAATAATTCTAATTAAAAAATAAAACATTGATAGAAAGGAACCTGACATTGAATATAGGAGATCTTGACTTAGGATGCCAATGCACAATGCAAATTTCCTCACACCACAATTTTTTCCATACACAAATAGTTCAAAGTTCTCTAGAATGTTCATTTTAACTATTAGAAGTATCATAGCTTGCACACATACAAAGATGGGAAATTTTTTGGCATTGTTAAAGGGTTTTCCTTAGTCAAACCCCTATTTTGGTGTTTAGACCTCTAAGATGATGTGGGAGCATCTAGGGTGTAAGAGGAATCTTGCATCCCCCAAAAAATTGTTATTTTGATTTTTGTTCGGTTTAGTGAATAATTTTTAAGGGCTAATCCAAAGCTATAAATAATAGGCTTCTATTTTTAGTAAGTTAGCATTTGTGCATGTGTATGGGCATGAAATATTATAGAGAGCTCTAGAATGGTGAATTGAAGACAAAGGTGAAGAAATCACTTTGATACCATTTTTCATTTTTTAGATATTACTTTTTGTCTTAAATATCCCTTGTAAATGATTCATAAATGATTCAAAGTCAATTTCAAGGTACCTAGAGGTTCCAAATGGTATTGAAAAGTGGCCAAAAAAACAAGGTATATTGGAAATATATTGTTGTGGACTTGTGCGAGATGAGATATTTCTAATGACAGACGATTTGTCAATCCAATGCTCGACTCAAAAGTCATGGTTCCAAAAAAATCTAACTAAAATTTAGGAATTTTCTAAATTCAGAAATTAAGGATAATTGAATCTATGGGGTGTCCAAAATAGAAGCGATAGTTCATTGGAAAGTGAATAACTCTTATAATGGGGTTACAAAGGAAGAGGAGTTCTTTCTAGATGAGAAGATAGAAAAAAATATTTATTTTCAACAAAGAACAAAGGTTGGGATTTTGGTGGCCATTATTTTCATTCATAAAGTTGCATGTCTAAGTTTTTGCATGTATTTGCAGCCCAAATTTTTGTAATAGTGATCTTGTGACTAGATAGTTGTAATGGATTTGATTGCATGTATGCAGATGACTTTTGAGAATATAATAAAGTTGCATGTTTGTTGTTCTTGAGTGTTATTTTCTATGTAAGGTGTGTTCAAGGGAGAGTCTCCCTTCATCAAGTGGTATCAGAGGAGTTCATGATTGTGTAAATAGATCACCAAATGTGAGGTAGTTTTCACCAAAGCTTGTGGTAGTGGGTTTGTAAACTAAGTGATCAGAATTCCTTTGTAAATAAATCGTGGTGGTGGAAAAAATATTGGACTACAAGAAAAGGGTTTTATAGCCCTATAGAGACAAGTTTAAGCACTTCAAGAGGAGATGCATAGATGAATTAATCATAGAAGAGGAGATGAAAATGAAGATAAAGCTAAAGAAGAAGAATAGTTTGAAGAAGGACACGATGAACTAGAA
>VDFB02270651.1:126384596-126407463 GCA_007258455.2 Sequoia sempervirens | reverse complement strand
TCTCATATACTTCTCAAACTTGGGTATCTCAAAATGCTTCTGAAAGGGGATGAGTGAAATCAAAGAATCCAATGGATATGGGAAAATCTCCTCAAACTTGAAGGATTTTATCGATGTACCCGCTTGTAGTTCTTTGAATGCAGCTTTGAGATCCTCCAACTCTTTATTGGTAGGTGAAGTTGGATTAAATGGATGGGGTGGATATTGTTGATGTGATGAACATGGGACAGAAGTATTGGGATCATATGAGGGTGTAGGTTGATACTAATTAGCATAAGTGGGTTGTGGATTAATGTAAGGTGGATATGATGATGCTGAATTTTGGTAATAAGAGGAAGAGGGTACCCATTGCTGAGGTGGTTGTTGTTGATAATATGAAGTGGATGGGGCATTGTGTGGAGCTTGGTAGTAGAAGTATGTGGAAGCACCCTGTTGTTGTGGTAATAGTTGTTGGTAGTAAGAGGTGGACAGAGCACCCTATTGATAGGGTGGTTGTTGTTGAGTGTAATATGGATTGGATTGGTAATTATAGACATCATTTGGCTACTATGTAGCATACAGTGATAGTTGTGGATTGACAGTTTGATGGTAGGAATTAGTGTGTGATTGTGGGGGATTAGCATAAAGTGGCGGTTGAGTACATGGTGGATTCTAAGAGGCCACATGGATATTTGGATTAGCATAAACAACTTGTATGTGTTGGACGAATCATAGACATATTACACAAGAGGATTATGTTGTGTTTGTGTGGGAACGTACATATGTGATTGTTGATAAGGAGGGTGAGATGGGATGTGCTATGATTGTGGGATTTCTATAAAGGCACCATGAGATGGTTGTTGAGGGTGTGATGTAGTTTTCGTTTCCTGATCAGGAGGTTGTATTTGAGTGACAGTATGTTGTTGTGGGTTTGGAACATTTTTTTGCGGCATGTTATGTTGTGGAATTGAAACATTCTATTGCGGAGGTTGTTGATGATGTTGTTTCATGGGGAAAGAAATGGCTGCAATATGTTGTGGTGGTGCTTGCGTGGGGATAGTTGCATGATGTAGTGGTGCCTGCGAAGCAATGGATTGATAAGGATTAACATGAGGTTGTTGGAACACCGAAGTATTACCCTGAGGGGGCAATAGGAGATTTCCTATGGGTATAGGTCCTGGTGGTGGAATCGATGCGAGAAAGGGATTGCCTCCAGTGTTGATGGGTGGTTGACTAGGATACTGAGGTGGGAGTGGTGGAGCAAACGAGATTTTTTGTGGTATGCCATAGGCATAGGGATTATAAGGATCGAATGGTGTCATAGAGGCTGCAGATGGAAGGGTAGGATAATTGGCAACTTGATGTATCACAACATTTCCAAACTCAGGATGATACCAGTTATCTATAGGTGTACCCTCGAGAACATAGGAATTTTTGGGAACATTTTACAGGTCTTGATGCACTATAGGGCTTTGGGTGTTGGTGTACTGTGACATGTGAAAACTAGATGGTGGTTTCACTCCCTTCATGAGTAGAGTGGCAAGGATCTTATCCCCATGCTCGTTGAGGAGGTGACCTGTCAACTGTACATTAGTGGGATTGCTTAGTTATTCATCAATGGTGACTTCAGGCTGATTGATCGTGTTTTTGTCATCGGGTAGTGAAGTATTTTGACCGTCAATGTTAGATTGTGACAAAGCACCGTTATGAGGATCTTGATGGATTTTCACACCATTGTTAGGATCCTGATTGATGTTTTCCCCATTGTTAGGATCTTGAGAGATGTTTTCCCTATTATTAGGATCTTGAGAGATGTTCGGCTAGGAATCTTGACCTTGTTGTTGTGCCATTTGCTTCTTGGTTTGTGATCTAGTCTGAATAGGCATGAAAATGCAGAACTACTAGGTGAACTAAGATGAGACTAAACTCAATGAAAGGATGACATAAATGACAGTTCAAACATTGATTGGATTGGATAAAGGATTGATTGATTAGATGATGAGATCAAATAATTGGATAAGGGTTCATTTGGATGACTGGATGATTGGATGATTGGATAGGATTGATAGGATTGGATCAGGATAAGTTGACGAAATGACTGACAAAATGGATGATGTAAGGGATTCTAAACCTAGTTCAAAAATCACCCTAGGTGACTTAAGGTGTTGGTTGATCAAATTGAAGGATAGATAGATGATTACGACACCAAATCCACCTCAAGATGGAAATGGATTGATTGAGTCAAGGATGATGACTTATGGCACTGAATCCACCTCAAGATGGAAGTGGATTAATTAGGCCAAAGTTGATGACTAATGCGTAGGATAACAATCAGATTCAAACACCTAGGTCAATTCAGATAATAACCTCTAAAACAAGGTTAATGGGATTTGGATCGAGAGAATGATGATGAATGATGCAACCTAGAGATGCTCAAAGAGTGCCTATATGATGTGGGTGATGAATGAATGACCTTTGGAAAGTGAAAATGGACTAAAGGATTAATTACGAGTGAACAAAAGGGGATGAAGGTGTTTAGATCATAACAAACAACAAGTTTTTACATCCCCAACTATTTGACTCTCTGGATTGGGAAAGGTTTCCTATTCAAGGGGTGAGGTCACCTATCTAAGGGGCATGGTCAGCTGTTCCTAGGTCTTGGTCACCTGACTAGTTTTTGGAGCTGTTTAAATCATAAAAGAGGTCAAATGAGCAATTGGAATGGGCAAAAAAGACTTACAAATGGTGAAACAGACTCACTAGATGATAGAACAGGTTCCCTGAATGGAAAAATTAGATCCCTAAACAATGAAATGGATTCCCCGAATGGAAAAATGAGTTCCCTAAACAATGAAACGAGTTCCCCGGATTGCCAAACAAACTCTCTAAATGGACGAATGAGTTCATAGAATGGGAGAAATAACTCCCTAAATGAATCAATGGGTTCACAGAACAAGAGAAAAAACTCTCAAAATGGGGAAACAAATTGGTAAAATGGATCAATGGAATGACATAATAGATTGGCAGAATGCCAGAACGGGAAATGATATTGACTATTTAGAATGAAAAATAGTTGTTTGGGTGGGGTTGCCCCTGTTCTAGGCCTAATCACCCCTTTCAAGGCATGGTCACCCCTGGACAAGTCCTATTCACCCGTGTTCAAGGCAAGGTTTCCTGTCTGGGTGAAAAGTGAACAATTTTGACTCAAAAATGATTGAGATAGAGGGGAAGGTCACCCCTTTTGAGGTTGGGGTCACCCTTGGTCAGGGTGTGGTTGTCTATGTCAATAGACATGAACTTGACCTAGGCAAAAAAGCTATGGCAAAGCATAGAAAATACTTCAAACAACAAGCAAAAGGCAAGATTGACTTGACTAGTAAGATATGCACTAGTTTTTCATAGGAAAGATAGTCCAAGCAACACAAACCTATCATTTAGTATGAGGGGTATGGCCAACATAGTCCTCTAACTAGGCTAAACAAGGCAATCTAGGGAGTCCTTGATATACGCTAGATGCATGAGGCATAATCGTGACACTAGCCCATCACAAGCATGAGTTGGGAACCCCAGCGAGATACTGAAGGATTAGACCAACTCTTCATGTCTATCTAGGTATCACCATAGCTTCGACACTCTGTCAGACACGATGTGACTGGATTGGGGTACAACTTTGGCCTCCCACTTTATATACCCTACCAGTACATGTGGGTGGAATTGTCCCTTGGGGTGATGAAATCCCCAAGCAGGTCCCACTAAGAAGAGAAATCTAACTATTTTTGCTACTCCCTAAGCTCACATGAAGTGCAAGGGGAAAGCTTGAATGATGTAATGCCCCCTTTGGTAACATAAAGGACTTAAGTAAGCTACGATTTCTCTTCACCCAAGATCACCAAAAGGCTCAAGGGGATTGGGTATATCAATAGCTTACTTACAAACAAAGCATACAATGTATTGACTCCCATACTTACACTGTGTGCCTAATTATTATGAAAAATGAAAGCAAACACACTAACTAAAATCCTTAAACCTTTCGTCCTACAACAAACTTGTTAGTAGTTTTAACCTTTTTTTGTCAAGTGTAAAATACCTAAACAAATGTTAGTAAAAACCTTCACAATCACTAACAAGATGAGTTAGGGGGTTAATAATAATTAGAACAACAAAAAATAATTTGCAAAAATGACTCAAAACACTATTTTTTACCTCACTAAATTTTTTGTTTGCGCAGGGTCACCCCTGTTCTAGGCCTAGTTACCCTGTCAGGGCATGGTTGCCCCTCTATAGGTCCCAGTCACCTCTGTTGCCAAAAAAGAGAGTTAAACTAACTATTTTGTCCCTGACACGTGTCTATGTTAGGTCTTGGTTGCCCATCTACACATCATGGTCACCCCTCTGCAGGTCCTGGTCACCTCTGTTGCCAAAACAAAGAGTGAAACTAAGTGTTTTGTCTCGGATAGGTGTATGTGTCAAGTCATGGTCGCCTATCTACAGGTCCTACTCGCCCCTCTATAGGTCCTGGTCACCTCTTTTTCCAAAACATAGAGTTAAACTATATGTTTTGTCTCAGATAGGCATCTATGTCACATCCTAGTCACCTATCTGTAGGTCTTGGTCACCCCTCTACAGGTCTTGGTCACTTATGTCAAGGCTTGGTCACCCCTCTAAGGGTGGGGTCGCCCCTCTATGTCACTTGAACCTACAAGATATGAAAAAAATAGCAAACATGAGAGTAAAAGGACTTGTTTTTGGGTCCCACTGTGTGTGCTAGAATTGTGTGCAAGTGTTTTTACTCCTAAATATGCAAAAGAAACTATGAAATGCAAAGTAAAGAACACTAGACCTCTTCAAGATTAGCCTAATTTGAACACAAATAAAAGAAAAGATAAAGCATGTAAATGATTATACCTTTTATCTATGTTGATCTCCTTGGTTGGCCCTTGATTAAAGCTTTATTGTGTGCTCCTTTGATGGAAATGTGATGAAAAATGGATGTAAGGTGGTTATGATGCAATGGAAGATGCAAATGATGAAGGTGGGTATGTGACAAAATGAGCAAGATGGATGCAAGAGGATAAGAGCTAAGTATGCAAGTTCTTGAATGAAAAAGATGTGCTTGATGATGGCTTGAGAGCTTGAGTGTGCTAAAAATGCCTAAGGTGAATGAATAAATGAGGAGGGGTATCTACATGATCATGATGGGCCAAAAAATGACAATATGATGGGTATATGGTTAACGACTAATTTTTTAACCAAAATTGATGAAATAAAAAGGGTTTTTAAAGGAGATTCTCAGCTTTCCACCGATATAAATTATGCTTTACTTTAAATGTCATAAGTAATTATTATTCATTTTCTATTCAAATTATGACTAAAGTCCTCATTGATAGGCTGATTGAAAAACATCTATAGTTTTCAAACGGTATCACATTTTTTGAATCCAAAACATGTGCCACATTCTATGCTTCACATACTATAGGATTAAAAAAAAAAATGAATTTCATAAATTTTTCATCAAGTTAAGGTGGTCAAACATACAAGTTTATATATTTTAAAAAAATTTGTAATAAAAAAATTATAATTAATTATTTACTTGGAAAAAAATTACAAAATAATATGCATCACATTGGGGCATGAGTCCTCTACTTATACTTAAAATCTTATAAAAAAATATTATCATTTTATTGTGGTTAGGGTGGTCAAACAAACACTTACTTCTTATTTTTTTCCTAAAATTTAAGTACCACTACATTGAAATTTCAAATTTTTCCCAAATAGATTTTTTTTTTAAAAAAAACCTAGTTGTTTAGAAACTACATTGAAAATGCTATAGATTCTATTGTTACATATTTTTGAACTAATATAAATAACTTATTCAATTTTTTATGTCAAGTTGCCTAGCTCTATTTTCTTTGATTCTTTTGCCACTCAAGGGCCTATTTTTTCCATGATGATCCTGTTGGTATGTGGCAACTAATCATGCTATACTATATAGCCCATGGTATACTATACAGCCTTTCCCTTATCCTTGCCGGGGTCCAGGGCCGGGCCAGGCCCCGGGCGGGGGTTCAGGGGTGGTAGCCCCCGAGAAAATTTTTCCTCCTACTTTTTCGCATGATCACCGAAAAAGGGAAAAATCAATGAAAAAAAAAATATGATTTTGTAGAACCCAAAAAAATTTGGAAGCTTCTAAGCTTGGTAAAAAGGAGTTCAGATAGATATTACTATATGATGAAAAACACGATTATTCGCAAGATTGTAATAGGTTTTTTTACTGGATAATAAAAGTATTGGATGGCTATGGTTTGGTGGATGTAGCCCAGATTGGGTGAACCACGTTAAATTCTGTGTTATGATTTATTCTGTGCATGTTTTAGTTTCTCTATTTTGTTTATTAAATCTACATTTAATTGTTAGATCTACCATATTTAACCCTAACAAGTGGTATCAAAGTGGGCTGTGTTTCGATTATCGTCTATAGGAAAGATCTCACAGTTGAGTGGGAGTCTCACGATTGAGTGGGACCAATGGAAGACGAGGGTAAGAAGGTTGAGAAGTTTAATGGGAAAAACTATCAATTATGGAAGATGTAGATGGAGGACTATCTCTATCAGAAGGATTTATGGCAGCCATTGGAAGGGAAAACTAAGAAACCTGCAGCAATGTTAGATGAGGACTGGGAGATCTTGGATAGAAAGGCTCTTGGTAGTATTCATTTGTGCCTAGCACAAATAGTGGCGTTCAATATTACAAAAGCAAAGACAACTCAAGAGTTGATGGAAACCCTGGAAAAGTTATATGAAAAGACTTCTACTTCAAATAAGGTATTTCTTATAAAGCATTTATTTAATATGAAAATGGTAGAAGGTGGGTCAATTACTAATCATTTAAATGAGTTTAATACGATCACCAATCAATTAACTTCTGTAAAAGTAAACTTTGATGAAGAAGTTAGGGCTCTTTTGATTCTGTGTTTTTTTCCTAAAAGCTGGAATATCTTGGTAATGGCTATTAGCAATTCTGTTTCTAGTTCAAATACATTGAAATTTGATGATGTTGTTGGTGTTATTTTGAGTGAGGAAATCCATAGGAAAAGCTCTAGTGGAACATCCACATCAGGCAGTGTTTTGAATGCAGAAAGCAGGGGCAGAACAAAGAAGAGGGGAAATAATTATGGAAATAGTGGGAAGTCACAAGGAAAATCAAAGGATAAAAGGTCTCAATCTAGAGACAAGAGGGATTGCTGGTACTGTGGTAAGCCGAGTCATCTGAAGAAAGATTGCTGGTCTCGGAAAAATAAAGGAGATAGAAAGGAAGTAAAGAGGCAAATGTGGTAAGTAATAAATCTGAATAGGATGCTTTGATTCTTTCCCTTGATAATACTGATGATTCTTGGGTGTTAGATTCAGGGGCTTCATTTCATGCTACCCCCCATAGAAGTTATTTTCTTGATTATGTCCAAGGGGATTTTGGGCTGGTTTATTTAGGAGATAACGAACCCTGTCAGATTATTGGAAAGGGAATAATCAAGATTAAGTTGCATAATGGGAATCATTGGCTACTACGTGAGGTAAGGCATGTTCCAAAGTTAAGTAGAAATTTAATTTCAGCAGGGCACCTAGATGATGAAGGTTGTGTTGTTACATTTAGTGATAAAAATTGGAAGGTCACAAAGGGTGCCTTAGTAGTAGCAAAAGGTGTGAAAGCAGGCACCTTATATCTTTGTACAGGTCATACTGTTCCTTCTACTTTAATTGTTATGAAAAAGGTTCAATGTTTACAAACAGTTGTTGCAGTTAAGCAGGTAGAAGATCATATAGTTGCTATGGACTCTGAATCAGCACTGTGGCATAATAGACTTGGGCATATGAGTGCAAAAGTATGAAAGTACTTCATTCAAATAATGTTTTACTAAGTCTAAAATGTGTTAATATGGATTTCTATAAAATTTGTGTGTATGGGAAACAAAAGAGAGTTAGTTTTCTCAAGTATGGGAAGCAAAAGAAAGATGAGAAATTGGAGCTTGTGCATACAAATGTATAGAGACTAGCTCAGGTATCTTCTCTCGGTGGCTCTCTGTATTATGTTACATTCATTGATGATGCAACTAGAAAGGTATGGATTTATTTCCTTAGGTAGAAATCTGATGTATTTGAAACTTTCAAAAAATGGAGAAGCTTGGTTGAGAATGAGACGGGTAAAAAGATAAAATGTCTTAGATTTGATAATGGTGGTGAGTATTGCAGTAAATTTTTTAAAGATTATTGTTCCTCTGATGGTATTCGTAGGAAAAAAATGGTTCCAAGGACTCTATAGGAAAATGGAGTGGTTGAGCGCATGAATAGGACAATAATGGAGTGTGCATGGACTATGAGATTGCATGTTGGGTTGCCTTTTAAAATGTGGGCAGAGACTGTAAACACTGCTGTTTATTTAATTAATAGAGATCCCTCAAATCTTTTGGGCTGTGGTATTCTAGAGGAAGCATGGAAAGGTAAGAAGGTGAGTTATTCTTTTCTCACAACCTTCGATTGTGAAGCATTTGCACATGTAGATTTTAAAAATAGAACCAAGCTTGATGCAAAATCAAAGAGATGTGTATTTGTTGGATATGGCATTGATGAATTTGGTTATAGGCTTTGGGATTTTGAAAATCAAAAAATTGTGAGAAGCAGGAATGTCATATTCAATGAGAAAGTGTTGTACAAAGATCTATTGCTTTAGTATGAGAAGAAAGAAAAAGATTATGTAGTGTTGGATGATATTCCCAACAATGATGTTTCAATGGTTCCTCATGCTGGGCAACAACAGCAGCAACAAATACCACAAACTCCTGTTAGACGATCTTCAAGGTTAAGTAGACCTCCAGAAAGATTCTCTCCCTCTTTGTATATTATTATATTGTGATGCTAGTGAACCGAATATTATGATGAAGCTATGCGAGGTGGATACCAAGGTTCAGTGGGAGCATGGAATGAAAGAAGAAATAGACTCCTTGCTGGAAAATCAGACTTGGGATTTATGCAAGTTGTCTGCAGGTAAAAAGGCTTTACCAAATAAATGGATTTATAGGCTGAAAGAGGAGGATGGAGGTAAGAAAAGATTTAAAGCCAGATTAGTTGTAAAGGGATTTGCATAGAAAAAGGGTATTGATTTTGATGAGATTTTTCTCCTGTTGTTAAAATGACTTCTATTCGTATTGTTTTAAGTATTGTGGCTATGAAGATTTGCATTTAGAACAGCTTGATGTTAAAACAGCCTTTCTCCATAGTGATTTGGAAGAGGAAATATATATGGAACAGCCACAAGGATTTGAGGTCAAAGGTAAGGAGAAACTAGTGTGCAGATTGAAGAAAAGTTTATATGGCTTGAAGCAAGCACCTCGGCAATGGTATTTGAAATTTGACAGTTTTATGGCTGAGCAAGGCTACAGCAGGTGTAATTCTGACCATTGTGTTTATTTTAAGAGGTTGGATAATGATAGCTACATTATTTTGTGTTTATATGTTGATGATATGCTTGTAGTTGGGTCTAACATGGACCACATAAGAGAGTTGAAACAACAGTTAGCAAAGTCTTTTGCTATGAAGGATTTGGGAGCAGCAAAACAAATCCTTGGTATGAAAATTTGTAGAGATAGGAAAAATAGAAAATTGTTTTTATCTCAGGCTAATTATGTTGAAAAGGTGTTGCAGAGATTTCATATGGAGAATGCAAAAGCTGTCAGCACACCTTTGCCTAGTCATGTTAAATTGACTAAGGATATGTGTCCAAAGACACATGAGGAGGAAGAAAAAATGTCCAAGGTACCATATGCTTCAGCTGTAGGTAGTTTAATGTATGCCATGGTATGCACTAGACCGGATATTGCACATGCTGTAGGAGTTGTTAGCAGGTATTTGAGTCATCCCGGAGTTGAGCATTAGAATGTAGTAAAATGGATTCTCAGGTATTTGAGAGGTACATCCAATAATTGTTTATGTTTTGGGGGCTCTAATACTGATTTAAAAGGCTATGTTGACTTAGATTTAGCAGGGGATATAGATACCAGGCGGACTACCACAGGTTATGTATTTACAGTTGGTAGGACAACAGTGAGTTGGATTTCTCGACTGCAAAAGGTGGTTGCTTTATCCACCACAGAGGTAGAGTATGTTCCTGCAACAGAGGCGACAAAGGAGATGATATGGCTACAACTTTTCATGGATGAGTTGGACAAACAATAGGCTGGAAATTATTTGTTTACAGATAGTCAGAATGCTATACATCTTGCAAATAATTCTGCCTTGCATTCTAAAATAAAACACATACAGTTGAGATATCATTTCATTTGGTCAGTGTTGGAGGATGGACAGGTCAAGTTGGACAAGATATATACAGTTGTAAATCCAGCAGATATGTTTACGAAGGCAGTGCCAAGGGAGAAGCTGAGCTCCTCTTTAGCTTCGGTTGGTCTTCAAAGTTGAATTCAAGTATAACAGAGCAGCAGGGTCCAAGGTACTTATTTCCAGTGGAAGCTGTAATTGCAGCAGTGTCGTCCAGGATTAGTCTTCAAGTGGGAGATTGTGTTGGTATGGAGCCTGATCAGTCTCCAAGTGGGAGATTGTTGGTATGTGGTGACTGATCATGCTATACTGTATAGCCCATGGTATACTATACACCTTTGCCCCTATCCTTGCTGGGGTCCGTGGCTGGGCCAGGCCTTGGGCGGGGGTTCGGGGGCGGCAACCCCCGAGAAAAAATTTCCTCCTACTTTTTCGTGTGATCACCAAAAAAGGGAAAAATCAATGGAAAAAGAAAAATACGATTTTGTAGAACCCAAAAAAATCTGGAAGCTTCTAAGCTTGGTAAAAAGGGGTTCAGATGGGTATTACTGTATGATGAAAAACACGATTATTTGCAAGATTGTAATAGGTTTTTTCACTAGATAATAAAATTATTGGATGGCTGTGGTTTGGTGGATGTAGCCCAGATTGGGTGAACCACGTTAAATTTTGTGTTATGATTTATTATGTGTATGTTTTAGTTTCTCTGTTTTGTTTATTAAATCTGCATTTAATTGTTAGATATGCCATCTCTAACCCTAACAGATCCTACACATACTTGGAGGGGGGTTATTTATAGAAGAAATTGAATTCTCTGGTTAGGATTGACCCACCATGGCCAAGATGGAGGGCTATGGTGAGTTGAGGACTCACAAGCCCTCACATTTTGCCATGTGGACGATGAAGTGTCCAAATGACATAGTGAGATGGAAAGGGTACAAATGATGTGGAAGAAGTACAAGTGATGTGGAATAAGTACAAGTGATGTGGAAGAAGGACAAGTACTTTGAAAGTACCTTGGGAGAGGAGAATATTTCTTCAAAAAGGAACTTCTTGTTCCCATATGAGAGGAAAGTGGCATATGACAAATTTTAGTATTCCTAAAAAAAATCTCCATTGGGAAGAGAAAAAAATAGCAAATGTGAAAGTAAAAGGACCCATTTGTGGGTCCCACCGGGCATGCCAGAAATGTGTGCAAGTGTTTCTACTCCTAAATATACAAAAGAAACTATGAAATGCAAAGTAAAGAACACTAGACCACTTCAAGATTAGCCTACGTTGAACACAAATAAAAGAAAAGATAAAGCAAGTAAATGATTATACCATTTATTTGTGTTCATCTCCTTGGTTGGCCCTTGATTGGAGCTTGGTTGTGTGCTCCTTTGGTGGCAAGGTGATGAAAAATGGATGCAAGGTGGTTAAGATGCAATGGAAGATGCAAATGATGAAGGTGGGTATGTGACAAAATGAGCAAGATGGATGCAAGAGGATGAGAGATAAGTATGCAAGTTCTTGAATGTAAAGGATGTGCTAAATGATGACTTGAGAGCTTGAGTGTGCTAAAAATGCCTAAGGTAAATGAATGACTGAGAAGGGGGGTTATTTATAGAAGAAATTCAATTCTTTAGAGAATTCAATGGTTAGGATTGAGCCACCATGGTCAAGATGGAGGGCTATGGTGAGTTGAGGACTCACAAGCCCTCACATCTTGCCATGTGGAGCTTGGAGTGTCCAAAGGACATGGTGAGATGGAAAGGGTACAAATGATGTGGAAGAAGTACAAGTGATGTGGAAGAAGGACAAGTACTTTGAAAGTACCTCGAGAGAGGAGAAGATTTCCTCAAAAAGGAACTTCTTGTTCCCATATGAGAGGAAAGTGACATATGAAGAATTTTAGTATTCCTCAAAAAAATCTCCATGGGGAAGAGAAAAGTAGTTGGGAAAATAAATGTGAATTTTAAATTCACATGATTGGGGTGGATAATGTGGTTGGGAGAATAAATATGAATTTTAAATTCATATGGGGAGCATCTTGTGAATAAGACAAGGTTCTTATAAAGGAGGCTGAAATGTTCCTTGTGGATATGACAAGGTCCTCATAATAGAAGGTTTTTGGCTTCATGTGAGCAATATGACCTTTAAATAATCACATGGGGAAGAGGAGAATCCTTGGATGAATAAAAAGTGAATTTTAAATTCACATGGGGAAGAGGGTCTAAGCCAAATGTGAAGGTTGACCAAAAAGGTATGCTAAATGTAGCAAGGGGATTAGATTAAGGTTGTGCAAACAGGTGATTAAGATACTTACTGAGGGATTAGAGGCAAGTGGGAGGATATGGAGGATGTGACATTAATCCTAATTAAGGTGTACACATCTTAATCATGGATTAATTAAATTAATCCAGATTAGAAGTTGGTTATGGAGGATGTGACAAGGAGAGAGAAAAAAGGGGAATTTAAAATTGATTTAAATTCAAGAAGACTAAATTACTAAATTAAATAAATTGATGTATTTATTTAATTTAGAAAGGAAGGGGATGAAAGGGTAAAGTATTAATTATTAGATTAGTACTTTATGAAACTTTAGGCAAAATAGGGGAATATTAATTAAATCAATCAATTTAATTTATATTAACATAAGACGTGAATAAAGAGGTGAATTTGACCATGTGGGAGAGGTCAAATCTACATGTCTATAGTTAGTTTTCAAATGGTGAAATGACTAGTTATTTATACACAATAATTCTAATTTCTCAAAAATAAAATGTCAATAGCTGACATTTGGCATTTGAAATTCAAATAATAAAATGCCAACTTTGAAATATTAAATTTTGGAGGAAAAATAGGGGGACCAATTCACCTAGGGAAACTTCATCCCAACCCTATTTTGCAAGGTGTAAAGTGTAGAAACAAAAATATTAAATGTTTCTTTGGTTTTGCAAATGAGTTTTCTTGATAAATGTCCAAATGGGCCATGGAATGCATAATTTAGCACATTATATGTACAATTAGGTCCATGCACTTAAGAGGGAGAAGAACATAGTGTGAAATTGTCAAGGGTGACAATTTACGATGCTATATTTAGCACCCACTTTAGTGAGAGTATGAACTTATGCTCAAACTCACACTAGAGTAGAAAATATGTCAAGAGGGTTATGATTGTCTTTAATGTTGAAGAGATAGGATGAAAATGAATTTAAGGGGATGCGTAAACCCCCAGGATTCAAGATCCTATGGAAAGATGACATAAAGGGAAGGGAATACACATGTATGTAATGCAACAAGATAACACGAAAAATACATGAAAAAAACACTACACAATACACTACACAATGCACATCATAATACAAACAAGATACAAACATAAGAAACATATATGAACACAAACACAAGGTTAGTACTAAAAGGATTCAATTCGATAAGGGAAAGAGACCTTGAGCAATCTTAAATTTGTCTCAAATACTAAATTTCATCCATTGAATGAATGTTAGACAAAAGAATGCTCTCATAAGGATGTAGAATCATACATGAGCTACATGGATCCATTGGAAAGAAAGTTGTGTTATGCTAGGTGTGCATGCAATATGATGGGTTCCACAAGGCTAGCATGTTATGAACATATGCTAAGACACTCATGAAACACATGACTCCACTAGAAAGAAATTTATGTTATGTTGGGTGGCCATATTATAAAGGGTGCTCAATTATATGAATCAACAAGTTGTGTTATGCTAGATCCATTGACTATCCTTCCAAATTTTAACATGCAATGGGATGAACAAAAATCACCTAAAAAGGTGCATAAATGTCCAAGGGGATGACCAAAAATTGCCTAATGAGGAACTTAAATGTCCAAGGGAATGAGAAAAACTCATCTTAGGAGGCACATAAACATCCAAGGGGATGAAAAAAACTTTCCTAAGGAGGTACATAAACATCCAAGGGGAGAAACAAAACTTTCCTAAGAAGGTGCATAAATGTCCAAGGGGATGACCAAAACTCACTTAAGAAGGTGCATAATATTATAAAATCTAAGGGGATGAACAAGAGACACAACCACACCTTAGGGGGCAGTATAGATAACACTACCATAAAAGGGGGATCAAAGGGGCACTACTCAACACATGAAAGATCACTTCTTAAGGAATATCATGTACATGATATGACCACTAAGAAAAGAAAAGTCATGAATAAAATATTGCACTTTAGGGAATACTAGTTGTAGCATTACCACCAAAGGGAACATCATATTCCATGAAGATTCATACTCTTAGGGGATATCAAGCCTAATATCGCCAAAGGAGACACTAAGAAAGATTGGGAAGGCCACACTTTTAATTAACAAGGTTATACTTTCTAGGAGATGTATGGAATCATCATTAAGAAGGGACTATTTCTTATGTAGATAATTTGAAAAGGACCATATGCCCCCCCTTAAAATTTTATTGTATGCTACACTAATATTTTAAGGAGATGCCAAGGGATCCCTTGTAAGAAGGAATGCACCTATCAAAAGTTTACCTACCCTTTCCCACTAAGGATAGGGACAAAGATGAGCCAAAAGTGAATGATGACATGTTACTCCTTGCAACATGAACTATGATTGCATTAAACTTAGCTTATACCCCATGCATGGTATTGAGCATCATGTGATGCTACAACTACCACATGTCAAGGAGAAAAGTGTATATACCTTAGTCTATCATTCACTCAATTATATCATTGAAAGGATCAAATTCTTCCAATTTATTTTTTAAAACATGAAATTCATCAATAATGTGTCCAGATTTTCTATCCAGTACACATAGTAGGATGTGTTTTTATTATTTTTTTAGTATTTCTTCATTCATTAATAGATGGTAGTGTAATAAATCCCAATTGCAAAAGTGTAGCTAAAGTACGCTCCATCTGAGACAAAGGATATCTAGAGTGAGTAACAAACCCTTTTTGATAGGACCATGAATCTTGTATGGTTTGGATGGTGGAGAAAATGTTTGATGTAAAGGCGGAGGACCTTGGTAACCTATTCCTTTTATGTGTTCAAATGATGTTTATTTCGAAAGGGAATTTATTTCATGTTCATTCTTTTTATCACGTCCTTTTTTTTATCAAGATCCTAAAGCCTTGGTCATAGCATTGATCCAAGCTAATAGGAGTGTTAGTAAATTTTTTTCATAGGATGGAGGATATCTATGTGGTATGGGATCATCATGTTTGTTATCAGTAGGCTCTTCCATGTGCCTAGGTTGAAGGATCCAGATTGCAAATCACTTTCCCTACGTGTTCAAAGCATAAAATATTTCAATTGGTGGCAATCTAGGTGTTGCTTATTATTGGTATGGGTGATTAGGCATTTCCATTGAATGATAAAGGACCACATTGTTCTCAAGGTTAGGTAATGTTGGATATATGTGTTGTCATTGATATCAACTTGAGGTCATGTTTGTATAGAGATTTTGTATAGAAATTGAAGAGGTTGACAAATGACTAGAGATAGATTGATGCAGTTGATGGGAAAGTAGAAGATTTGAGAGAGATGGTTTGACTTAGATGGTTTCATTATTGAAAGTTTGAGGAGAATGTCATTGATGTTGTTGTTTTGGAAAATTGAGCATGGATTGTACATTACAGTGTGTTACAATGTTGTCATTGATGTCAACATTGTTGTGGATCACCTTGATTAATCCTAATAGGTTTTGAGATGTTAAGGAAGTCATGTGTTCAATTTTTTTTGGTTTGGAAAGCTTGGTTGTGTGAAAATATTACTAAGTGTTAGAATTTCTAGCTTAGTGTTACAATGCATCAGTTTTTGGGTCTGCACCACTCCACATAAGAACATGTTTCTCTACACTTATAGTGTAATTTTTGTGGTTGCTAGATACATTCAAATATAAGATATCATATTGTTTAGACATACAGGTTGAGAGATAAGTGTAATAGAGTTCTATTTACAATATTATAGTCATTTTTTGTATAGTGAGTTTGTGTGGGAGATTCTACACTTCTCCATGAATGATTTTTTGGTTTTGTAGTGTTGAAGATAAGTTTTCAGATGTTAGCTAAGCATGAATTCTAGATGGTATCAAATTTTGAGGTCCAAGTGTCAAGATATGGATACATAGATGTAGGTATTTTTATTTATGTCTTACTTGGATCCGACCTAACATGTTTGATATTGTGCGAAGGATGAATAAGTATTTTATCTTATGTGGGATCTATTATAGGTCCATGTTGACCTATCTTAATAAGTTTTGAGATTTATATTGGGTCATGTGTTTATTGATGATAATTTTTGAGTCGACAAGTTATATTTTTGGTGTTACATCTAATTGGGCCAACCTAATTGATGTTACACTTGATATTGATATATATGTTGTATTTTTTTCAATGTATTGATATAGATGAGTTATAGATGTGAAATGTATTATGTGTGATGTGTATTTGAGTAGAGAACTCTAAGTTTTGTTGTAGATAATTTAAGTTGTTTGAATGAAGAGAATTGCAAAGAGTTGAATCAAAATCAGTACAAAGATTGTTATTGTGCTTCACTGGAACTATATTCTTACATATTATAGATGCAATTGTAACAATCCAAAACAGGTTGTGTTGGTTCCCAAAATTGTAGATTACAAACCCTAAGAGGATTCCAAACTCTATGGTTAGGTGTGCAATTTTTTGGCCAATGAATGGAGTTAACCTTGATATGGTTTAGAACTCCCTGCACTTTAGGTTCTAGTAGGCCTAGGTGGGTGTACCTTGATAATGGAGTAGGTTTAAAAATTGTGTGAATTCCTTAATTCTAGTAATCTATCCATTCACTGACATGTAAATGTGAAATACATGCAAACTAATAGCTATTCCTACTCCCAATGTATCAAATTTGAATGTGAAAATAAGGTTTCTACAAATTTTTGTTTCAAAATGAGTGTGATCAGTTCCTAAATTCCCATTGGGAAAATGGAGTCAAGATGTGTGTAATATGTGGATCTTCTTTCTTGGATAAACTCTAACTACTCGACACTTTTGGATGTCTATACTTTGTATAAATGTATAACTTTATCATTTATTGGGATCTTCTTACAAATACGAGTGATATCTCCCTAAGTTACTATGGTATTTGAAAGGATTTCATTATTTCTTGAAGGAAACTAGTTAAAATGATTGATTAAAAGGATTTTAATTATAGGAAAAAACCAATCAAGAAGATCACATAGAGGCAGCAAATGTGTCTAGACAAATTAAATATATGTTTGATATACTTAAATTGAATAACGGAGAAAGACCACTCTAGAGACAACACAATAACATATATGAAATAATATCGACTTAATAGTTGAACACCAATTAAATTTTATCCACCATTATATTGCTTCAAATGATAATACAATTCATATTTGAAGTCTTTTGTGTACTATTCTATGAATATGACCAGATGATAATGATTATGATGAGCTATGACGATCCAAAAACTCAGCCTTGGTTTCCCTTATATACAAGAAGCAAATTAAGCTTCAGGCCATTACATCTAAAGTGGTCATTTTTCATTTACATTTTGTTGAACATTAGCTAAGACTCTTAACACATGAAATTAACAAAGATAATAATGAAGTCCACAACAATCGTAGCATGCTATAGTCTATTATTCTCCATGAGGCACCCATGACCACTTAAGATCTATACAAGACCCTCTCTCCTTCATAATGTATCTGATGTTGAGTGACTTTGATAATACTTTCAATCCCTATGTTGCTTGAGAAATGAACATGTTGATTTTGGAAAGATGATCAATGTATTCTTGGCTAGTATATGTATCTAAGTTGGAAATTATTTCTTTCATAACAAATTCTAATGTGGTGCAGGAGCACCCCAGTACACTTAATTTCAACAATTCATCCTTTGAAGGAAGGCATTAGAAATTTAGGGTCATTTGAGTAAATTAATGTTAAATAAGGTCTTTGAGACTATTTTTTCATGTAATTCAGGGTTTTAAAGAGTATTTGTTCCAAAAATGCAAAAGGTTGCATTATTTTGTGTTTGTTGTTAACAAATTGTCAAACAATGCAAAATTAAGCATATGTAAGGGTTAAGTTAGTTTTTGGTCAGTTATAAGCACCCCAAGAGGTATTTTTTATGTGGTAGCATGATATATTGTGGTAATATCTTGAAGGGGAGGCTGTTGAAGAAGTTTAGAATGAGTTTCTAATAAGAAATTTGCTATTTTTTGTGTTTTCCATTAAGAAATTGCTGATCATGTGCATTGTACGACCTGTACACATTGTTCCACACTCCAAGCCTATAATTGATGGATAGATAATTGAATAAGATTTCTTTTTGCGTTGGAATGGTGTTATTTCATTGAGAATCGAGTGAGATATCCTCATTTTACTACCGGGTGGTCTGAAATCTCATGTTTTTCCTATTTTCCTGAACTTTGCTTGGCTAGTACAGTCCGTACAACTCCAGATCTTCATTGAAGCCTAACATGGTATTTTAGGGAACTGATTCTACTTTCAAATTCTTTAGGTTTGATTGAAAACTATTAATTTTGGAGTGAGTTATCTCTATTTTTCTGAAACTGCTCTGGTTTGGTGCAAGTTGGTGTTGTGAGATTAATAAAATGAGTTTTTAGGGCATTCCACCTACTGTAGCAATTGTAACTCAGTGGAATGACCCAATTTGTTGTAACATAGGTTTCCAAATTCTGTGGAGATCGGAGGAAGTGTGTTTGTGGGTTTTGGGTGTTGCCCTAGGTTGAATTTGGGTGATTTTCCTTGTGAAAGTGAGGAACTAAATGATGGTTTATGAGTTTTTTGGAAGAAATAACCTATGTAATGAAGTTTAAAGCTTGTTCAAGAATAATAATGAGTGTTTGAATAGGTGGTAGGGTCTGGAAAGGTCTGGAGGTATGATTTACAATAAACCCTCCTTTTGAAGGCCTAGAATCAAGGGTTTTAGGGTTTGCCATGTTGGAAGAGTGATCTCTGGAAACTAGTGGTGGATTTAGTAGTATTTGGGCATTTGAATTTCTTCCCCAAGGTTTCATAAAGTTTGGTGGAGTTTAAAGTGTACCTTCTTTGTAAAAGTGGGCTAATCCACTAGCCTTTTCCATGGCAGGAGTATTGGATCTTTGAATTTGTCCAAAAGAGTTGATATTGGTTTTCCTATATGTTTTATAACTTGCAAAAGGGTATCTTAATCATCCTTGATTTTGTTAGGTGTTTTGGAAAATGTTGGTGAAATTGCCTAAACTAGGTTTGCACTAAAACTGGGGTTTAGGAGTGAAATTGGGAAATTGTGCTTCTGATGATTGTTGAACTTGGAAGACTTGTTGAATTACTTTATATGGTCATTTTAATCTTTATAGATGCCTCTTGAAGGCAGGTTTCCAAGTTGATTAAGGTTGAGCCTCCTGACTCTGCATCAGAGTGGTATCAGAGCGAGGAAGTAGATCTCTTAAAGATTGAAGGAGAAAGGACATTATGGCTACCAGAGGTTTGAATGAGAAAGAAGAACAAATGAGGAATGCTTTTTTCCAGACCAGATGCAAATGCAGAGGTAAGATTTGTAAAGTAATGATTGATTTAGGTTCATTGGGTAATTTGTTTCAGAAGAAATGGTTGAAAAAATGCATTTGACAAGGCTAAAACATGAATCACCTTACAAGGCATATTGGGTAAATGATAGTCAGCATGTCGTGGTTAGAGAGCAAGAATTTGTAGATTTTGAAATTGGTCCTTATAAAGATGTTCTATTATGTGATATTATGCCTATAAGGGATTGTCATATGATACTAGGAATGGTTTGGCAATATGATAGATTTGCTATGCATGATGGGAGGCTTAATGTGTATGAAATTGAAAAGGATGGGAAAAGGTATATTCTGAGTTGTTTGCAAGAAGAAGGGACAGAAAGAAGGATAGGGATGTGTGGAAAAAGAGAGATGCTAGAGCAAAAGGAACAAGGGAACCTGGAAGAGACAATAGGGCATAACATAGTTGCAATGGAGAAAGGAAAACACCATGAAGAAGCATTGGGAAGGACAGTGTAGATTGAAGACATAAGAGAGACAAGGGAAGTGAAGGTCAAACATGAAAAGACCTTGAGGGCACAAGATAAGGATAGAGAGTGTGAAGATGACAAAGAAAAAGGTGCAGCCACCACATGTAAAAAGATTACTCAGACAATAAGAGCAGAGGAAGATTCAAAGTTAAAGTGTGTGAAGGGTGATGGGAAAGAAAAGATCAAGGGTGAAATGACCTTAAAAGAGAAAGGTAAGCTTGAAGCTTGTGATGAAGATAAAGTACATAAAGTAGTTTGTTCATTGAAGGTTAATGGTGTTCTAGGGTAGACACCTATGAAAAGTACAGTGGTACAAGAAGCTGAGATAGAGTATTGTGAGCAGAAGGCACTTGGGGCAGAGATCCCTCAAAGGGAAAAGAATAAGAATGTAGGAGAGTTATTAATGGAGAGCCAAATAATTCCTAGTGAGGTCTATAAAGGTGAGAAGCAATGTCTAATGAATGGACAGGGTAATGGGAAGCCACAAAAACCTGATAACAAAGGAGATGAGTTGCAGCAGGGCAGAAGATCTGATGACAGGGAAGTTTTGAAGGCTGGGAATGTTAAAGGAGAAAGAAGAGATATAGACAAGACAGGTGGGAAGGATGGAGAAATCCATGAAAGGCTTGAATATTATAACAAGATCATGATTGGGGCAGTGGAGTGTCCCTTAACAGCAGATGTAAGTGATAAGAAGACAGAGATTGTGAATACAATGGACTGTGTGACAGAGGATATAGAGGTCAATAAGATAATGGTACTGATGCAAAGCCTAAATGTCAAGGAACTTAAAGGTACAAAGAAGATGAAGGAAGAGGAAGATGTCTTTGAGGATTCTCATTAAGACTTATTGGAAGAAGAAGAATATAAGGTAAAAGAAGGGGCAGTGATTGAGTTTGTAGGAGAGTGTGAAGTTAATGAGAAAGGTGCAGTCACTTTGACTGATGAAGAAGATCAACTAAAATGGATAAGTGAATTTCCAAGAAAGGAAGAGTTGATGGTGAATGGCCTAGTGAAGGCTAGAGGAAAATAATTTGGAAAGTCTCCAATTGGGATGGAGCAGAAAATAGAGAATATGGATTGGATAGGGGTTGTGTATGCTACTGTGCAGATTATTTTTGAGCATGGGAAAGCTAGGAAAAGTTGTGAGGAAAATGGAGAGGCAGAGAATGAAGAGGATTGTTTGCTATTTCTTTGTTTTGATGATTTTGATGATGGAGGTTAAGCCAAGATTCAAAATGAAAGGTGAATCATATGGTGTGGTGTTGTGTGAACATGTTGAGAATGTTGGGAGCAGTTGGTTAAGGTATGTAAGTGTAGGTCTGAGATTGACAGTGCAAAACCAAGGAATCAATTCAAGCAAGGGAATACTACACATGGACAAGACAAAGCCAAAGGTCAAGATGAAGCATCTACAAGGATTATCAGAGGATGGAGATCCAACTTTGTTGCAGGTGAAGGCTTCCAAGAGACTTGGAAGAATTTTCAAGCCAGGGTGCATGGTGCAGGAGCACCCCAATACATTTAATTTCAACAATTCATCCTTTGAAGGAAGGCATTAGAAATTTATGGTAATTTGAGTAAATTAATGTTAAATAAGGTCTTTGAGACTATTTTTTCATGTAATTGGGGGTTTTTAAGGGTATTTGTTCCAAAAATGCAAAAGGTTGCATTATTTTGTGTTTGTTGTTAACAAATTGTCAAACAATGCAAAATTAAGCATATGTAAGGGTTAAGTTAGTTTGTGGTCAGTTATAGGCACCCCAAGAGGTAGTTTTCAGGTGGTAGCATGATATATTGTGGTAATATCTCGAAGGAGAGGCTGTTGAAGAAGTTTAGAATGAGTTTCTAATAGGAAATTTGCTGTTTTTTGTGTTTTCCATTAAGAAATTGCTGATCACGTGCATTGTACGACTTGTACATATTGTTCCACACTCCAAGCCTATAATGGATGGATAGATAATTGAATAATATTTCTTTTTGCATTGGAATGGTGTCATTTCATTGAGAATCGAGTGAGATATCCTCATTTTACTACTGGGTGGTCTGAAATCTCATGTTTTTCCTATTTTCCTGAACTTTGCTTGGCTGGTACAGTCCGTACAACTCCAGATCTTGGTTGAAGACTGACATGGTATTTTAGGGCACTGATTCTACTTTCAAATGCTTCAGGTTTGATTGAAAACTATTAATTTTGGAGTGAGTTATCTTTGTTTTTCTGAAACTACTCTAGTTTGGTGCAAGTTGGTGTTTTGAGATTAATAAAATGAGTTTTTAGGGCATTCCACCTACTGTAGCAATTGTAACTCAGTGGAATGACCCAATTTGTTGTAACATAGGTTTCCAAATGCTGTGGAGATCGGAGGAAGTGTGTTTGTGGGTTTTGGGTGTTGCCCTAGGTTGAGTTTGGGTGATTTTCCTTGTGAAAGTGAGGAACTAAATTATGGTTTATGAGTTTTTTGGAAGAAATAACCTTTGTGATGAATTTTAAAGATTTTTCAGGAATA